>PISX010011280.1:0-66125 GCA_004024625.1 Mellivora capensis | reverse complement strand
TTGCGGAGCATAACAAATAACACGGAGGACATGGGGAGATGGAGAGGAGAAGGGAGTGGAGGGAAATTGGGGGGGAGATGAACCATGAGAGACTATGGACTCTGAAAAACAACCTGAGGGTTTTGAAGGGGCGGAGGGTGGGAGGTTGGGGGAGCCTGGTGGTGGGTATTATGGAGGGCACGCATTGCATGGAGCACTGGGTGTGGTGTAAAACTATGAATTCTGTTACGCTGAAAAGAAATTAAAAAAAAAAGAAATAATAAGCTGCCTCGGTCTCAAGGCCGTAATAGGCGGGAGGATTCAAAGAATCTCAGGCCAATGCCTGTGGGCTATTCTACCCTTACTTCCTCCTAAATTAACCGCAAGTACACTGGATTAAAAGAACATCACTCATCCTAGATGGAACCCTATAGTGAAGAACAGACAGCAATTATGTCACCAAACAGACAAGTGCAATCACTACATTATCAATAGAAGCACTATTTACGATGGCATAGAAGAGGGCTGGCTAACACGGGCATTTAACCCCCATCGCAACTGTTATTGTGTGAAAGCATGAAATGTGACTAAACTGTGGCTTTAAGAGATGTAAAATGAAAAACTTGACTCCGTTCTCTCTTAATGTCAGGCGACAATGAGTGCAAATGGACCAAATAACTCTTAGTATAGCCTACCGGAGTTTGATAATTAAAAAGAGTTGTTAAGATAAACTTAAAGAATTTCCTATTAATGTCTGTTTGCTTAGGAAACTCCAGGCTTTAGCCGATGATAGAAACACCAAATCTGTATGAAGGGCCGGCATAATCTGTTCAGTTTCTCCAGTGATAACGCGTGTGTGGTATAACCTCAATTCGGAAGAATCAAGAGCCATTTGAATAAATGCAAAGACACATTAGGCATTTTCAAAGGATCATAAATGAAAAAAGGGATAATAGCTCATCAGTCCAACCACCTTAAACTGCACTGGTCTGTGGAACAGCATATGTGAGGACCAGATCAGTCTTTATTTAGGAGAAAACGGGGAAAGGCCATAAGAACACATATTTTTTTTTAAAGATTTTATTTTATTTATTTGTCAGAGAGAGAGAGAGCGAGAGAGCGAGCACAGGCAGACAGAGTGGCAGGCAGAGGCAGAGGGGGAAGCAGGCTCCCCGCCGAGCAAGGAGCCCGATGTGGGACTCGATCCCAGGACGCTGGGATCATGACCTGAGCTGAAGGCAGCCGCTTAACCAACTGAGCCACCCAGGCGTCCCAAGAACACATATTTATGGGTAAATTTTTCTATTGCAATTTCTCTAGGAAGACTGTTAGGGTAGGTAAATGTAGTCAGTTTCAGGGATGGAAAAAGCGAGCCTTGGAGCAACTCAGTGATTTTGTAAAAATCAGGTAGCGACTAAAGGCATGCATGGTATTTCAGCTAATTTGTTTTTCTTAGAGCAATTTGCCTTAAAAACGAAAGAGGAGGAGAACATCAAAGAAAAGAGCAACAGCAGTTTTATCTTCTGTTGAGTGGAACTGTCCATCAGCTGAAATTGTGGACATCTGAACGGTGACTCGGAGTGCCGGGTCTCACTTGGTCACTCCTGTGTTGGTCCACATACACCTGGGAATATGGCGTGAAGCTGCATTACGTGCTCTTCACTGGTGTTATGACAACATTTTGTGTGGTACCAAGCCTCAGAAACTGGTGTCAGAACAGCATGGGGGTCTGCATCTATGTGATTCATGGTTGTGTAACAACACGATTCCCCAGCCGCAAAGACAACATCTGTGCTCTGCCTTTGAAGTCACACTCAGCAACGCCCCCTCCCCCACTACAAATCCTAATCCCTGGCAACTACGAATCTATTTTTCATCTACACGATCTTGTCACTGAGAATGTAATATAAGTAGTCTGTGACTTTCGGAAATCAGCATTAATAACCCTCGAGATCCAGCAAGGAGCTGTGTCTACCAATGGCTCACCCCTTCTTACTGCTGAGCAGTATTCTACGGTTGGGATGTACTACCGTGTATTTAAACATTCACACATGGAAGCACATCTAGGTCATTTCCAGTTTGAGGCTCTAACAGATAAAACTGCTATGAACAATGATGTACAGATTTTAGCGTAGACATAAATCCTCATTCCCCAGGACAAATGATTGATAGGTGGTATGGAAAGTGTATGTTTGGTTTCTAAGAAATGGCCAAACTGTCACTCAAGCCGGCTGTGCACCTACGATGTATGAAAGATCCAGTTCATCTTCCAGAAATTGCTACAGTCATTTTTTAAATTTTATTTTTAGCTGTCCCAATAGTTGTGTAATGATATCTCCTAATAATCTTAATTTGCAATTCCCTAGTGGTTAGCGCTGTTGAACATCGTTACAGATTTGCCATCTGTACATCCTCTTCAGTGAAATGTCTCCTCATGTACTTTGATGATTTTCTAATTAGATTTTTGTTTGTTTTCTTTTCCATTGTTGGCTTTTGAGATTTCTTTACTATATAAAGATTAAGAACAGGAAATATTATTTAGGGATGTATACGGGGTTAGTAAAACTCAAACAAAGCGGAAAATGTTTTCTATGCAAGTCTGGAGAGTTGTTCAAGCTAGAGGGGAGGAAGGAAATTGTAACCAAGAGGGTCATGGTCACTGTTCTTTCCTGACCCAGGTGTTCCTTTCTTGACACTAATGTTTATTTTATAATTTATTAAACTTTCATTTAAATTGTATACCCTTTCCTTTACATTAATTATGCATTAGAATATTGTAAAAATAATAACAATAAACACTACAGATATGGAGCATTTCCTGTCAGGTATTATGCCAAGTACCTTACGGAATGCATTAGTCTACTTAACCTACCAACCATAACAGCAATTCCAAGATATAGGAACTATTATTAACCCATTTTGTTATAAAAAGCCAGAGATTCAGAATGGCTAAGTAATTTCTTTAGGACAACATGGCTAGTAGGTCTTATCATTCAACTACAGTTATCTGGTTCTAGTGATCAAGCTCTGAACCATTGTATTATACCAACCACCATATTTATTGGAACAGTAGTAATCACCGTTTATTCTTTTTTTCTTTTTTAAAACTTCTTTATTTATTTGAGATAGAAAGAGTAGGAGTGGGAGGGGCAGAGGGAGAGGGAGAGAGAGAATCTCAAGCAGACTCCCACTGAGTGCAGAACCTGATGCAGAGCTAGAGCTCATGACCCTAAGATCATGACCTGAGCCAAAACCAAGAGTCAGTTGTTCAACCAACTGGGCCTCTGTTTATTATTTCAGTTATAATTGGTATTTGGGGATTTGAGTCATTGTACAAACATTGGGATTTATAATTAATACATTAATATGTTTCAAAGGCTATGGGATGCAGTTTTATACACAGAATCTTTTTGTTTTAATAATCTCTAATGATCTGGTCTGATGAACTCTAGCTCTTACAATTATAAATAATAATAATAATAAAATAATAATATATAATGAACTTGGAGGTATTTATCACGATTATGAAAATAACCATTCTACTACGCTATGTTGCCTCTACTAAATGAATTAAGACCCCAAATTCATGCTATTTCCTATTACAGTAAAAACTAAATATCATAAATACCTTTTGTGATCATGTCACATAAAATTGATGGTGAGGGTGCAGAAAGAAGGTTTTGCTTGAAAACTAATAGTGGCATTAGTTGAAAACTCTGTCATGATGCATTTGGTTCTTAACTCTCATCAACAGAAAACCCCCTCACCAGCCTCTCACCAACTGTTTTCTTATTGGGTTATGACTGCTTTATTCTACAGGCTCTTCTCCCAGAAGTTCAGGAAGAAATATATATCAGTTCAATGTTCCAGGCCATGTAATAGTTACAGAAGTGGGGAGATGAGTAAAACTTTACTCCTACTTTCACAGCTGAGTGAAAAGATATAGACTTTTTAAAGCATACTTATAATGAAATGTGAGAAGTGTGATGAACAGGCTATGCACAGGGTTTCATAATATACCAGATGTATCTTAACTCAGGCTTGAGGGGCTAGAGATGTATTCCAAGGGCAAGGATAATTTAGCATATTAAATAACAATACTAAATGATATTGCAGTGGTCTGAACATTTGTGTCCCAGTTTCAAAACTGTGTTCTCAGTTCTAATACTCCTGCATTAGCTTGCCCTTACTCCTTCTTAGAAAGAGCAAAGGACCATTTAGCAAACGTACTTCTCCCTCCCCTTCCCCTTCTCCTTCTTCTCTCTTAATCCCCTTTACCTATTTTGCCCATCCGATTTGTTTCTTTTAAATAATCTAGAAAGGACAAGGAATCACATCAGGATATTATAATAAGAAAAGGGATAGAACAAGAATCACCATTAGGGAACAGATGGCTTGCTCAAAGTTTATTTGTTTTAATAACTAGAGTCAAAAAGAATCAAACCCTCCAGTTAAAACCTTCATTTAGTTCCTGCATTCCACAAATGTGTGTGCAAAACATATTAATTATATACCTGAGAAAAAGATTATTGAAAATTATTTGGCAACTTATAGGGATTTGAAATGAAAACAAAACCATAATAATCAAAAACATAATAAACTTGGAGATATTTATCATGATTATGAAAACAACTTCGTCACAGGTGCAAATTACGGTTGAACCATGAACTAAATTTATAGAACTCTAAGTAGGCTAGACATTTCCTTTATAAAAACATGGTACAAATAATACAGTTTTTATTAATTTATTCACTTCCTCTCCTCCAAATGCTCATGAGACACTCAAATGAGAAATAGTTTTATTCAAATTCTATTTTTACTTATGACTGTAACTTAGATTTGGATAAGTACATTTCTGTCTCTAGCTATCCTAAACACATTTTTGTGGTTGGTTGTTTTGTTGAATATCGCTTGAATAATTTAGTGAAGTATGCTTCAAATTTCAATGTTATAAAACAGTTTGTAATTATCTTACTCTGGTTTTTTAATAGCTATAGCATATTGCCATTTTAAAATCAACTTATTCAGATATACTTTACATTAAATCTACCTCCATTTTAAGTATATAGTTCAATGGATTTTGGCAAATATATACACTAACACAACTCATTCCAAAACCCATTTTTATCACCATGAAATGTCCCCTCATATTTGTTTGCAGTTAATCTCCTGGCTTCAGCCATAGGTAATCACTGATTTGCTTCCTGACCCGATAGATTAGAATCGTGTATGAATGGAATCACAATATACACTTGTGACAATTTGTCTCCAGATAATGATTTTGAGGTTTGTTCATGTTTTGGCATGCATTTATTTATCACTGAATAGTATTTCATTGAATGGATAAACCACATTTTGTTTATCTGCTCAACTGCTACTGGACATTTAGATTATTTTCATGTTTTGGCTATAAGAAATAAAGCTACTACTAAATTCATGGGCAAGTTGTACAGATAGGGGTTTTCATCTCTCTGGGTAAATATCTAGGAAAGATGTTGCTAGATCAAAATGTAAGTGTTCATCTTTGTAAGAAATTGTCAACTTTTTTCCTATGAGTTTATAGCACTAGTAATATCTGAGAATTCCAGTTACCCTATATCCTCTCAAATGTGGTCAGTCTATTTAAGGTTATTCATTATAATGTGTGTATAGCACTATTTCATTGTGGGGTTTTTCTGGAATTTTTGTTTAAATTCTAGTTGGTTAACATATACTGTAATATTGGTTTCAGGAGTGGAAGTTAGTGATTCCTCACTTACTTATGACACCCAGTGCTCCTCATCATAATTGCCCTCCTTAATGCCCACCACCCATTTAGCCCACCCTCCACCCACAATGCACTTCTCTCCATCAAACCTCATTTTCTCTCTTTAGTTAAGATCTTCTTATGGTTTGCTTCCCTTTCTCTCTCTTTTTTACCCTTCCCATATATTCATCTATTTTGTCTCTTAAACTCTACATGTGAGTGAGATGACATGGTATTTGTCTTTCTCTGACCGACTTACTTTGCTTAGCATAATACACACACTCTAACTCCATCCACATCATTGCAAATGGTAAGATTTCATTCTTTTTGATGGCTGAGTAATATTCCATTGTGTATATATACTATACCTTCCCTATGCACTCACTAGTCTATGGACATTTAGGCTCTTCCCATAATTTGGCTTGTTGATGCTACTGCTGTAAACATCAGGGTGCACGTGCCCCTTTGAATCTGCATTTTTGTATCCTCTGCATAAATACCCAGGAGTGCGATTGCTGGGTCGTAGGGCAGCTCTATTTTCAACCTTTTGAGGAACCTCCACGCTGTTTTCCAGAGTGGCTGCACCAGCTTGCATCCCCACCAACAGTGTAGGAGGGTTCCCCTTTCTCTGCATCCTCGCCAGCATCTGTCGTTTCCTGACTTGTTAATTTTAGCCATTCTGACTGGTGTGAGAAGGTATCTCATCGTTGTGATTTTAATTTGCAATTCTCTGATGACTAATGAAGTTGAACAACTTATAGTGTTTGTGAAGTGTTTGTCCATTGTTTTATCCATTTTGAGTTGGGTTCCTGGCCTTTTGATTATAGAGCTTAAAGATTTTTTATTTATTCTGACCTACACTTTGTGAAGAGATTTTCCTAGTTTGTGATATTTCATTTCATTTTCTTAACAGGAGAATTCAAACAGGAGTTTTTATTTTTGCCAAAGCACAATTTAGCAATATTTCTTTCATGCTTCATGATTTGGGGACTTTCCTAAAAAAGTGTTGCCTAGTCCCAAACCACAATGATTTTCTTCTAAGTATTCTTCTAGGAGATTTATAATTTTATATTTTATGTTTAGGGCTACAATCCATTTCACCTCATTATTGATAGATGATGTGAATCAATGGTTCAAGATGTTTTTCTGTATGTGAATATTCAATTGCTCCAGGACCAGTTATTAGAAGGGCAATCTTTCACCCAGTGAATAAGCATGTAACGTTTGTCAAAAATCAATTGACCAGGGTCACTTGGGTGGCTCCGTCACTTAAGTGTTTAACTTTCGGTTTCAACTCAGGTCATGATCTCAGGGTTGTGAGACTGAGCCCTGTGTGAGACTCAGTGTGACTCATTGTGGAGTCTGCTTGAGATTCTCTCCCACTCTCTCTTCCTCCCCTTCTGCCCCTCTCCCTACTCACTCTCTTTCTGAAATAAATAAATAGAATCTTTAAAAAATAAAATAAAAATAAATTAATTAAAAATATATCAGTCACTACTAGAGTCATTTAGCAGATCTTCTCCTAGCAAAACAACAGTATAACTAATGAAAATTATAAAACAATCAATCATCAACGTCTCTGGGTATTGTCCTAAAGGCATACAGCAAAAGGAATAACATTCATTCAAAGAAGTGTACTAAATCCCAGGAAGAACAGTGAGAATCTGTGGTACTACAGCCACACTCAGCTCACTGACCACCACAAACCCTGTGTTATGGAAGCTCAACCACAGATTGCATACCTAGTATGGCCAGGAACACTGGAGTTTCTTCTCATACCAGCCTGACAGTCTTGCTATGGTTTTACCCCAGGAGGGGCAGACTACCAGCAGTGATTACATTTCCACCAGTCCATTTTTGCTGAAACTTTTTTCCAGAAAAGTGTGGACAAGCTCTCCCTTTCCCCACCTAGGCTCCACTAATAGAGCAAAAGCTCTACACCAGGTGTAGCAAGTGGAGAACAGTTGAGCACTGATCGTCACCACCCCCAAGCCACTAACAGAATGAGGGCTCTATTCTGGGATAGGTAAAGCAGGACTAGAGGGTGGCAGTCACTTCGCTTCCCACTTAGAAAGCAAGGATGTCATTCCAAGAGCAGCAGGTCCCCATCCTCTGTTTCAGTGCCTAGGGTGCCTGCCCAGGAATAAAGCCATAAGAACGAACAGTCCAAAAGTTCTACCAGAGGGGACTGCCTGCGTTTGATAGCAAGAGTGGAGATCTCCATGCTTAAGGACTTGTCAAAAATGATGGAGACCTTGTAGAAAGCAATTAAGAGAAGGCTGAACTCCATGATATAAGAAAAATAGCAGAACAGTCCTATGTTTAATAGAACCAAGAAAAGAAACAGCCACGAAGAGCCCTCCTGGGATCACAGTCACTCAGGGGGTCAGAAAGTCCATGTACACACTAGACTGCACCTGATCAGAAGGAGCTAGAGTGGCATGTAGAGCAGACTTGAAAGCTTTCCCCAAACTGCACACAGTCTATCAACAGAGGATGAATCCTCTAAGGGATAAATAGCTTAAACAAAACTCATCCCTGAAGACTATGTCCTGTCTCACACAAAACAAAACACCCACAAAAAACAGAGATGGAACATCCAAACTACTAACCCCTGGCTTTTAATGTGAGCCAAAAATAGAAACTCCCTGAACTATGATAGTAGACTCCAAATCACACTCATTTGGAAAGGGTCCAAATCTAACCTTTGACCAGTAAGTGGCAAACCTAGAGCCAAAACATAGGTAGCCAGACCAAAACCTAAAAACAAGAAAAAATAAATCGGAACAGCAGTATCAGAGACCACACACTGCTGTGGAAATAAAATGCATGATTCGTTTAGCCAAGTCATTAAACAAATAAACAGATGTCCAAGTGAACATCTCCTACGACAACTCCTAAGGATGGGAGGATGAGGAGAGGGAATCAGCAACCAGAATTTCTACAGTGTATTATCTCATTTTTAACCAAAAAATGTATGAGGCATGCAAAGAAATGGGGAAAATATAATCCATACACAGAAAATAAGCTGGTAATAGAAGGTACCTTTGCAGAGGTCTACAGGTAGATCTAGAAAACAAACATTTCAAAGCAGTGAATACAAATATGTTCAAGAAAAAAAGATTTTGAAGCAGTGATTGTAAATATGTTCAAGAAAACAACAGAAATCATATTTAAAGCATTAAAGGAAGGTGTGATGAGAATGTCTTATCAGAGAACACAAATAAAGATATATAAATGATAAAGAAGAGCCAAGTGAAAATTCTGGATTTGGTAGTATAATAACCCAAATGAAAAATTCACTGGGAGATGTTAGCATCAGATTGGTGTTTGCAAAATTAGCAAACTTGAAGACAGAGCAGTGGCGAGTATGCAATACGGAGCACTGTAAGAAGAAGAAAGGGTAGAGAATTACAAAGAGCCTTAGAGACGTGTGAGGCACTGGTAAGTTCACCACCGTGTGTAATGCGAGTATCAAGAAAAGAGAAAGAAAATACTATATTCAAATTTTAAAGAAATAATGGCTGAAAACTTCCCAAGTTGGATGGAAAACCTCAGACAACATATCCAATAACCTTGGCAAACTCCAAGTAGGATAGACACAAAGAGATTTACAGACACTTCATAGTCACAGTGTTGAAACAACCAGAGACGAGGACAATGATCTTGAAAGTAATAAGAGAAAAATGACTTATTATGTATGATGAGCTAAGAGTATGGGTGACTTCTGAATAGAAAGATATGGAGGCCAAAGGGAGGGGGAGAACATATTCAAAACACTGAAAGTGAAAAAATGCCAATCAAAATCTATTTTTTTTTTTTTTAGCAAAACCAACTTAAGAAAAAAAGAAAAAGGCTAAAGACATCTTCAGATGCACAAAAGCTAAGAGAATTCATTGCCAGTATATATGACTTCCAGAAACTACCATAAGAAGTTTGTCAGGCTGAAAGCAAAGGACACTGACCACTAACTTAAATCCATATGAAAAGGAAAAACAGTACAAGCAAAGGTAAGCATACATATAATTAATGGAAGACAATGTATATTTCTTCTCTTTCCTTAACTCATTTAAAAAGGAATTATATAAACAGTACATATATAATTATATTATTTGGTCTATCATATATAGAAAAGTAACATATTTGATATTAATGCAAAACAGGTAGGTGAGAGCAAAGCTTTTGGAGTAAAGAAATGACACAAGAGGGAATGTAGAAACCACAGGAAGGAATTAATAGAGCTAGAAATGGTAAATAAGATGTTAATAAAACAAATTCTGTAAGTATATACATGTTCTGTTTTCTCGGCTCCTTTAAAAGATACGACTATATAAAGTAATAATTATATCAATGTATTGTGTGTAAGACTATTAATTCAAGTCAATATTTAATTATTCCTTAACTTCTAAGTGTTGTTCTTTGTAAATTCCATTTATTTATTTTAAGCAACCTCTACACCCAACATAGGGTTCAAAATCACTTCCCCAAGATCAAGAGTCACATGCTCTTCACACAAAGCCAGGCAGGCATTCCTAAATTCTAAGTGATATTCTTTTTTTTTTTTTTAAGATTTTATTTATTTATTTGAGAGAGAGAGCACATGAGAGGAGAGAGGTCAGCAGGAGAAGCAGACTCCCTGCTCAGCAGGGAGCCTGATGTGGGACTCAATCCTGGGACTCTAGGATCGTGACCTGAGCTGAAGGCAGTTGCTTAACCAACTGAGACACCCAGGCGCCCCAATTCTAAGTGATATTCTTAATAAAATTTTCGTATTAATATAAAAAAGATTTGCAGGAATGGAACAATATAGGATTAAAATTTCTCTTTTTTTAAGATTTTATTTATTTGACAGAGAGAGATCACAAGTAGGCAGAGAGGCAGGCAGAGAGGCAGGCAGAGAGACGGGGGAGGGGGAAGCAGGCTCCCTGCTAAGTAGAGAGCCCTATTCGGGACTCGATTCCAGGACTCTGAGATCATGACCTGAGCTGAAGGCAGAGGCTTTAACCCACTGAGCCCCCCAGGCGCCCCAGGACTAAAATTTCTATATTTAACTGGAACGAAGAGAATATAAGTGTGAAGTCAATTCTGATAGGTAAAGATGTTTATTATAAGTCATAGGCCAACCACTAAGAAATCACTCAAAAATTATAACAAATTAAAACGTGAATTAATCTGAGATAAGTAAGACAATTAATTAGGCGCATCCCTGTCAGTGAGACCTCTGTAGCCATGATACATTGAATTTATATTTAATATACAAAGGATAGAGAAGTCCATGTCTACCTAACATGATAAAATTACTGTGATAGCCCCACTTAGAATATCTGTATTAATTTACAGCTCATGATGCTGGCAAAACAATGTTCTATTGTCCATATAAAACTGAGTAATTTAGGGACGCCTGGGTGGCTCAGTTGGTTGGACGACTGCCTTCGGCTCAGGTCATGATCCCGGAGACCAGAGATCGAGTCCCGCATCAGGCTCCCAGCTCCTCGGGGAGTCTGCTTCTCCCTCTGACTTTCTCCTCGCTCATGCTCTCTCACTGCCTCTCTCTCAAATAAATAAATAAAATCTTAAAAAAAAAACCTGAGTAATTTAAGACTGAATGTTATAAAATATATTGGCCATTTGATGTGACTGATTGTTCTGATTTTGTGTTTTAGTCATAGTCTTTACTATTCCACAGTCTAGTGAAAATTTTAATTTATACCTCAGAATAGTCAACTCTTGGGCTGGAAATAGATTCCTTAAAAATCAATTATGAGGGAAATTGGGGGGGAGATGAACCATGAGAGACTATGGACTCTGAAAAATAACCTGAGGGTTTTGAAGGGGCGAGGGGTGGGAGGTTGGGGGAGCCTGGTGGTGGGTATTGTGGAGGGCACGCATTGCATGGAGCACTGGGTGTGGTGTAAAACTATGTATGAATTCTGTTACGCTGAAAAGAAATAAAAAAAAAAACAGGAGAAATGGACAAAAGATAAAAAAAAAAAACCAAAAAAAATCAATTATAAATATTTAGTGTAATTAGAAGCATGAAACATATGGGTGAGTCAAATATTTACAGAAGAATGTTAAAATATATTCTTTATCTTTGGGATTTTCATATTATTTTGGTTGTGTCAATTCAAGATTCATCTGAATGTTCTATTGCATACGTTTGAGTTTCTTGTAATATCTGTTTCCCTGAATAAAATAAAAGCTCTAATATCATGTAAAGTTTGGGGTATTTTTGATGGTATTATAAGTATCTTATTCTAATATGTATGACTTTATACCAAATTTCATTATTATTGTATTCTCTGTGATCAGAAGCAATGGTATAGAAATAAAAATTATCTGCTTCCTTCTATATTATGTCTTTAGTCATAAAAATGTTTTTTGTTTTATTTCAAAATTAATTCACTGTTTTCCTAGATTGCATCTTTCTGTGAACGAATGAATCAATAAATGAGAAAACGAATTATTCTATCTGTTTTACTAACATCTAAATGGAGGCTGAGCACATCAAATACAGAAATAGTTCTAATACACACACAACTCCCAGATCTTTCATTTTGAATTTTGTTTTGAAATGAGCAGATCCTTGTCCCATGAAAATCATATTGACACAAGTTTTAATGTCTGTCCTAAACACTTAATGTTGCTTTCAGATGGATTTTACTCATTTGGTAGTTATATATGATCCCTCAGAGTAAAATGAAATGAGACATAATTCCTATAAATCACCCTAAAGCTAAAGCTATTGCAAAATTACAAATTTCTTGTTAATAAAAGTGTGCCTTGTTCTGTAATTTAATAAATATACATTGGGGCGCTAATATTAAGCAGTAGCAGTATAATAGGTTCTGATAATAAAACAATATACAAGATAGACATTGCCTCAGCTCTCCGAAACCATACAGATCGACACATGCTACCAGGTTGGGTTCTACGGCTCTTTCTGAGATACGACATGTAACAAGATGACTGAAGTTTAACAAATACATCAGAGTTTATAAAACCTCGTGGTGTTTGTTTCCTTCCCTGAATGCTTATGCTTCAATGTTGCCAATGTAACTAACATCATTTGCTGTTCTCCTTTTAAAAATCATTTTACAGTCTATATTGTACATTCTTTTAAACTCCTGTGGTCTCAGATTTCAACCACTAAAGATACATTTGAATTTGTAAGGAACCAAACTGTAGAATTATGAAGATATTTGTAGCTATAGTAGTAAGGCAAGGCATATTTAAGTTTTAACTGGTTGAAAGAATAGCCCTCTCTCTCTAGGCCCTCTACCTCTTTCCAGAAGAACAAGGTCATAGGACTCTTGAGGAACTCACAGCACGGTCTCTAATACAGTTTAGGAATTTTCATTTTCCCTTAGTTCAACTTGCTCTCTAGAGAAACAGTTACACTGATTTTACAAGCAACCTGTGCTTTCTCAGAATGCCATAATCTATCAGGGTGAGTATACTTATATGTTGGTTCGTTGTTCTATCAGTAGTATAATAACATGTTGAGTAAAATAACTGAACAGATTAGAGACAAGATGAGATTTTTATAAAAATGCTAATGGTATTTGTCATTATCATAGCCACTTGTGAATTGGTCAGCATAGCTTTGATTTTCATAGGCATTCTCCTGGTGGCCTTTATCCAAATGATGGTTGCCATATTGAAGAGTCACTATCGGGATTCAAACCAACCCCCATCTGAATCCTCACTCTACTATTTACTAGTTATGGACACTGGGTGGGGTGCGTTTTCACTTAATCTTTTCATGACTCAGTTTCCTCCTCTGTGGAACGAGGATCATAATTATACCAATATTACTTGTTTTTCCTGGGATTAAATAGAAACTATACAAAGTACTCAAACAGAGTGTGCCTCCTTCGATCGAAGTCAAATCCACACACTTTAGCTTTGGAGTCCGGCTTCTCTCATCCCCTCAAAAACCTCTCTTGTCGCTGCATTCTCCTTCTCCTACATAAGGCATTTACCTTTTTCTTCAGGGGAACTTGTATCATCTATAAACATACTCCTAGTTGAAAAAAAGCAGTAACACCTCACATTTCCTCTGACCCAAGACCACCTCTCCCTGTTTTTCAGGTGGGGGCCATGGTCACTGTGTCCTTTTCCTCACCTCTCAATCTTTCCCACTCCCCTCCAATGGGGCTTCCATTCCCATTACCGAGAAAAGTATGCAAAGCCAAATCATCAATACTCATACTGCCAACTCCATGAGACTCTGACCATCTTCCTACTAACCTCAAAAACTTCTACTTGTCAAGACCCAGAGTCCCTTTCCTTGGCTCCTCTAGTCAGGCATCAGGACGATCCCCTGCATATCCATCCCCTCTCTAACATTTCAATCTCCTTAATGCAGTAACTAACCTTAGTGTGTTTCTAATGACCCTGCTTCCTTGAGGGCTCTCAAAAATGGCCTGTTTGCTCGCCTACTGCCCCTCTCATATGTGGACCTGTACTGGGGTATGTGTCCCTTGTCCTAAGTTGGCATAACCAGAGAATACCTCCACTCTTCTCCTCTTACCCTTTAATCACCTGTCATGAGATTAGGCTCCATATCTGAGTCATCTACTAACCCTAGGGATAGTTGTTCTTCGTTTCTTAAAGATTTTCGCTCGAGATTCAGTGTCATTTTCTGCAACCATTCTACTGCCCTAATTTTTTTTGGTGATTTCACTATGTCCACAGCTAATCCTTACAACAGAATGATTATTTTTTCTATGGTGTGCCTTTTGTCCTGGATTGGAATAGTTTTTGAAAAAAACACACTCAGGGAAGCCATTGTCTAGAGCTTATGTGAGGCTTTAAATAGAAAATTATATATAAACTGACTTTGGAGATAAAAGGGAGATTTAAAAAGACAAAGGCGCTGAGAGGTGGAGGAGTGAAGGGAGGACATATGCCCAGAGAAAAATATTTAAGGACTGTTTCCTTAAATAGATCTCTGAAGTGTGATCTCCCTCCTTAGAGTGTACCCCCACCCTCCACCCCTACCCCCAGCATCTTACATCCCTGCCTGGCTTCCAAGCCTCTGTGCACATCTTAAAACCTTCATATACACATTCCCTGACCCCCTCGGCATAGAGCCAGGCATCCTGTATTTAAATTCTGCGTGATCGAGAAGCAGGACAATTTACTAAACTCTTCTCATATTTACCTTGTTCGGGGTTTCGTGTGTGTATCTCCACACACCTTCCTTACTGTAGGTTCAGGAAGGGAAGGAAATTGTCCAGCATACTTCCTATCTCTTCTTTTAATTAATGCATAAGAATGGGGGAGTAGATAAAGCAAAGAAAGAAGGGAATGTGGCCTTTGTAAAAAGAAAAATGCTTGTACGACCAAAGGTTGTTGGGTGTACTTCTTGCAAGAACGGGTGTAGATTCCACCGTGGATCCCACAGAATCACAGTGTCACAACCGAAAGAAAGCTAGCCGTTCTGTCTCCTGATGCAAACGCACGCACTGAGGCTTATTGGCGGTCTGGGCTATGTACCCGTCACAGAGCCACAAGTCTGCAACAGAAATTTGGGTCTCTTAATTTCTCAGCTATTATTCTCCCCCCCATACACCATTATGCCTCTCAATTATTATAATAATTAATGACATCATTGTCATACTTGGTTAAGTGTTTCTAAAACAAACTGGGTTTTATTAGAACCCACAAATCTGTTCCCAGGTATCTAGACATTCCTGTTTGCTGCTCATTTATCACATTCTTTTCCTGTTCGTAAGTTAATGGGTGCTTCGAGATGCATTGCTTGACCCCGAACACTATTCGCATTCCTCAGTGCCCACATCTGCTTGCTGGAAAATCCCACACTCTGGTAGGAAAACAACTGGTCGTATTAGAGTTGGGTACTAGAGATATGGTGTAAATTCTACAGAGAACTTTCAACTTTTCTTCAGTAATTCATTTTACTTACAGGATTTTAAAAAGCACAATTTTAAAATTCACGCTTCATACTAAAAGAGTATCCTGGGGCGCCTGAGTGGCTCAGTCGTCAAGCGTCTGCCTTCGGCTCGGGTCATGATCCCAGGGTCCTGGGATCCAGCCCTGCATTGGGCTCCCTCCTCTGTGGGAAGCCTGCTTCTCCCTCTCCCACTCCCCTGCTTATATTCCCTCTCTCGCTGTGTCTCTCTCTGTCAAATAAATAAATAAAATTTAAAAAGAGTAGCCTTACTACCCCTTTGGTACTACTTACTATGACTACAAAGGCCATTGCAATATTCCTCACTACTATTACATCGGTGGTGAAGGTGTTGGGAGACTAGAGGTGTTCACCTGTGTGGGGTAAATCCAGGCCTGGGTCCCTGCAGCGCCTGCCCTGTCTCAGCCCAATGAAGACATCACAGGACGAAGCACAGGTGAGATGTGTGTTTGTATGCTCACCCCATGTCAGCTGGGTTTTTCTTTTCCCCATATGCGCAAACTTTTACACCAGTTTGTGTGTTTGTGTCTTCCTATAATGAGTATAAAAAGAAAGGTGGCTATTATGTACATATAGAACATTATAGAAGCAAGACTGAGAAAATATCTGGCTGTCCAAATACGTCCCGGAGAACATGAACAAGATACATGAGTATCTCCTTCCCAGAAGGTCCTGTCAGGTTGCTGGCTTTCAATGAAGCTCAAGTGTCTTCGATATACAACCTTACCTACTTTACAGCGTTCTGCGTAAGGTTAAATGAGATTCTGTTGAGTGCCTAGAAATTCAAAAACTCTATTTCCTCCTTTATACCTTTGTTTAATATACAATGGGAATCACTGAAGCTTCTTGATCAGAGGTGTTCTTCAGAAAATCACTTCAGCTTGGAGAACAATCAGTCTAGGTAAGAAGTAATGAAGGGTGTCTTGTATAAAGGAGAGGAAGATGGTTTACAGTAAAAACTCACCTTTCCCAACTGAGAAGGTTCTCGACTAAACTTTTTAGTTCATCCTGAAGCATCAATCCCTGCTTTGCCTTTCCACCATCTGAGTGGCTTCATTCTTGTCATGCGTTACTCCTGCTAATGAAAAGCAAATAGAATCTCTCGATACGCGAGTCACATCTTGTATGTGGTATTTTGAGAACAATGTTTTGTAAAAATTAAACTGGTCACATGGACAAAGTCTAATAATCTGTAATCACATCTCAACATAATTCACTCCTTTCCAGAAAAATGCATAAGCCACCCAGGACTTTCAGTAATGCCACAGCCCACTGCACCGTCCACCGTAGGCTCCCCCATCCTGTGGTCATGCTCATGCCTTTCCAGAGTCTCCACTGGCTCCAAGTCCTCCACAGGCTTCTTTCAGTTTGAGGGACTTTATCCAAGGTTTGTAATCATCATTTTCTTGTTGTATAGATACTCGTTAGAAAAGGAAGCTACTTTTTTAACTAAGCCAAGTTGCCTAATGATTTGAGAACTATTTCAGGAATAGAATTTATGTTACAGGTCTAAAAATTATAAAGAATTCATAAAATAACAAAATAAACCTTGCATTCCTTATGGGTTTTTTTTGTTTTGTTTTTGTCTTGTTTTGTTTTTAATTCTAGAAAGACTGCATTCAGTGTATAAACATCTGAGATGCAAAACACCCTGCCAAGTTAGGAAGTTACAATTCAGGGTTTTTCATCCTGGAATCCCTGAAGCCCACAATATCCCCTCATGACATGCACAGTAAATTGTCATTTACTGACCCTTCTTTAATGTGCCAGGAATGGCTTAGTCCATTTCCCCAAACAATGTCAGAACAAATACGTGGTTCATATTTCCCTCCAATTCTGCAGTAGTCAAAGGAAAAATAGAAAAGGGATCAACTCAAAGGAGCATTCTCTTAGGAGTCTATTAGTTAAAATTAACCAGTTAAATCATAAGCATGGGCACAGGTGTTGTACAAAGGAGGAGGCAATGTTCTAGGAGTAGGCCTATAGGACAGACGTGTTTGTGATTCTGGGCTTAATAAAAAAGCAACATGAACCAGAGAAAAATCAGTTAAGTCTTCCCAAATTCAGCAAAATCGGGCGCCTGGGTGGCTCAGTGGGTTAAGCCGCTGCCTTCGGCTCAGGTCATGATCTCAGGGTCCTGGGATCGAGTCCCGCATCGGGCTCTCTGCTCAGCAGGGAGCCTGCTTCCCTCTCTCTCTCTACCTGCCTCTCTGTCTACTGTGATCTCTGTCAAATAAATAAATAAAATCTTAAAAAAAAATTTCAGCAAAATGGCAACATCAGTGGCTACTGCTAAGAAGTCTCCGAGGGTTAAATATGTAATTTTAGGTGCACTTCAGGTTCCAGATAAACAATACTTATTGTTGTGGTTTTATTTATTCCTTTTAACTGTTCACAACTTAATACGCTCGTTTCTTATCTTTTCCTTTGATCCTAATCTCTTTGGAGAAGAAACAAGAAGAGTTCGATTTCTGTCTCTCTACTGTGGGGTCAGGAGCCCAGTGTATTTCCACTGTGTGTGTATCTCTGCTTACTTCATTTATTCATGCTTCCTCCTTTTATTTATTTATAAAATATTTGAGCACCTGTTAAATAGTTAGCAGTATGCTTCTTGCCATCTGCCATCCCATGAAAGAGAAACAGTTTTTTCCTCCAGTATATTGCCTCAACACTAGCAAAAAGAAGTAAGTTTCCGAAAAGACACAGCCGTCACCCATTGCACGCACACATATAACATCATAGACAAAGTTCACCTTAGGATGAATCAGTCCGGCCGAATCTACATGTGGTCTCAGTGCACTTGCTCTAGGAAGCACTTGTTTTCCCTTAGCCCAGGAAAGCCACGAGCAATTGCTCTACGGACAGGATCTGGCACCGTGTGGTGACAGACGACAGTGCAAATATTCCTGACTATTAAAATTTTCAGTAGGTCCCAAGGCAGGTTTAACGACTGGCCAGAATGCCAAAACACATAATGAAAGGTCTTTTCTATTTATTAAGCAGTCAGATGGCTAGAATAATAAACACATCACACATTAAATATACATCACAGACTAAAAAACGAACACTTAAATGATAGTTATTGCATCCTGCGGTTAACAGGCATCAAAAGAAACGACTGATTTAAATTATAATTTTATTACGATGAAAAAATTAATAATTTAAACTCAACAACATAAAATTAACACAGCTAGAGCATGCATTTTTATGCTAAGTAAAACTAAATTCAGTACAATAATTCACAGTCAATGCTGCCTTCTAGGGTCTCTTTAAGAAATAATGTGAAACCATCGTTTGGTGCAATAGTTTATCCTTTGTTATGGTGTAATACGGTCCTATTAAAATCAGTAAATATTTTAAAATTCAGCTCCACACTTGAGTCTGTACAGTCCTCTATTCATTCCCCACTTGATAGCAAATCATTCAAGTGAAAACACACCGCCAAAATTCTGAGCAATTTGAATGCAAATTAAATCAATACAATAACATAGAAGAATTTGCCCTTGGAAAGAGTGCAAGTTCAGGCAGCTGCTCAGGGTCCTTATTTTGCTTAGTCCATCTCTGGTAGTAGGACTAGACTTCAGACATCCATTGCACTCTCCGAGTTCAAGTGTGAAGACACCCAGAGCAAGAAGACTTACATACCACAAGAGGAATGCATTGGGGAAAGTAAGCAATGGAGATCAGGTTTTATTTAAACCTTGTCAGAACAACACACCTTGTCAGATAAAAATCAGGAAATTCAGGGGTGGAACTAAGGTAGGAAAGGCTCTTATCGGTACCAGTCTTCCACATATATAGATATAGATATAGATAGACATATATATCTACCACAGATTGAGTATGAGTATAGCTGAAAAAGTATCATGTAGCCACAAGGCTTTTTTTTTCCCCAGAACATTCCATTGAATAATTCTCCCAAAAGATAAAGATGTGATTCTAGGAGCCTCTTTTTCCCAGCTTTTTCTACAACAAAAAGGAACAACAACAAAGAAATGACAGTGTGAAACCAAATTACAAACAGGAAACAGGAAATAAAATGTTTTTTGAGACCACTTTCGGTGACTTCCACATTTTTATACATACGTCACCTCTAAAGAATAGCAGTATTATTAAATAAGTTACATGTTTACCTTCGAAGCTTTGGAAAACATGTTATGTAAGTTCAAAAGGTTGTTAGAGTCAATTCAGTTGATAAATATTGTTGAGGATCTATTATTCACAGGCCATTGGGCCAGGAAGTCTTTGGAAATAAATACAGCCCTCATTTCTGATGGCAGGATGGGAGTGTGGGCACAGGTGTGAGCAAGGGTAAACTACAGTGCAGCCAGAGATACACATGAACCTGCATAAAGAAGAGGAAGTCTTGATCCATATCCAACAATAGGTCAAGATGCTCACAAAGGAGAAGATACTTGGGCTGAGAGGAGGAAGAAGTAAGGAAGGCTCTTATTCTTGCTTCAAAACTGTGCAGACCATGGAGATGCTCCACAGGCTTCCAAAGGCCAGAGACCACCAGTGAGGGGGAGCGCTTTAGCAAGGTTAGGGTCTCCAAGCAATTTAAAAAGAGACCAACAGTGGAGGTGACTCCCTTACAAGCAGCCCAAGTAGGGCTACAAGATCTACTGGTAGGTCTCACCTACGTGGAAACTTCTGGCGAACACTGTAGAAATCCTCCAAGCCTGGGCTTAGCACACGGGGGACTCTGGACTCCACAAGGCAGTACCCACTTAGGGGTGGGTCTCTTCCCGGCAATAACCAAACTGACAAAATGTTTTCTGGATGCCTACCTTCTCACAAGGATTAATGATCATTCTCTGTCACACAGTGTTCTCCAAGCCATTCATTGCCCCCTGACTTCTTCTGAATTAAAATCCCTCTCTCCATTTCTCATAGCATCAGCAACCTTATAAAACTCCAGGTGTCAGAGAGGAAGCTGTCCTTGCTACAGCTTTTTTTTTTTTAAATCTCTGGTATTACAGAAAAGAGAGCCAAATCATCAGAATCAAGGCCAGAAAACAAGTTAAAATGTTCTTGGAGAATTGACTTTCAGGACAGGGAGAATTACAGATATTTAGACAAAAATGGGCCAAGGCAAGATCCAAAGTCAGATGGAGTTGAGTAATCAAAGCCGAAGTCAGGAGGCACTGATAGAAAAGGATTTAATCAGATGAAAAAGCACAAGTGTATACAAGGTTAGGTCTGCAGACTAAATCATGACCTTTTAAAAGCAAAGCGCCTGTTCCAATCTCCTTCTTTATACCGAGTTAAGACACTATAAAGTATAAAAGTACAGAATCATTCTAGTTTCTGTTGGCTAACTGGATAATCTGTTGGGTCAATGATGGATATTTTGCTTAGAAATAAATACACATTTAAAGTCTTACCATCCATCCAATGTCCATTGTGGTAATTTCAGGCACAAGGGCAAGCAGATGGTAAAGCAATTTTTGCACAAACTAGACTTTCCCATGTCTTTAAAAATTCCATCTACACATTGTAGTTGGAAAGTCGATGTCAAATTCTCCCAGATGTCAAATTCCCCAGTAGCCATCCAGTCTGTGTAGGCTGGGATGGGAGCTAAGGGAGGGTGCAGTACACAGGAAACACCATCCATGGCTGATTTAAAGTCATCTTAAATAAACAGACTCACTAAAAAGACGAGCAAAAAGTCTGCGTGAACCACAAGAGAACTGTTTTCTCTCCTGGTTCTTTTTTCACCTGCCCAAGGGCTGCTTCATTCTCCAAATGACATTCAGTTAGCAGTGGGCAGCAGGAGAAATGATTCTACCTACATAAATAACAAGCAAACGGACCTATGCAGCTGTGTGCCCCCTACGTAAATCCTCAGCTCCAAATCAGTGACATACATATGTGGTCTCTTTAATGACAAATGAATGTCCAAACAGACCAAGGTGTTCCCTTCGGACAACACGGGGTAAAATTATTCAGCACTAGCCTGAGAACTCATATCTATAGCTGTGTGTTCACGGGAAACGCAGGCACAACCTCCTCGCCACACAAGATGCCTGTCCTTTGGGCTTTGTAACTGGCTCATCGGAATGTGTTTAAGGGGCACCTGGCTGGTGCATTCGGCTAAGCCTCTGACCCTTGCTTTCGGCTCAAGTCGTCATCTCAGGGTCATGAGTTGGAGCCCCGCGTTGAGCTCTGTGCTCAGTGCGGAGTTCATTTCGGATTCTCCCCTTCTCTTCCCCAGCCCCACCCCCCCAATTAAGTTCTCTGTCTCTCTAAAAAAAATAATAAATAGATGGAATGAGCACTGGGTGTTAAATGCAAAACGAATCCCTAAATTCTACCTCTGAGATGAATTTTTAAAAATACCCAAAAAACTTTTAAAAAAAGAAAGTGTTTAGGATTGGAAAAGACACTCAGTAAAGTATTAGCTTGGCTCAGAAACAGGAAACATTTCCTGCCTTAAGGGGCTTAGGCCTGTCCTAACTTTGAAGGGGGGGCAACCCCCAGGCAAGTCCTATTATACCCCTTCCTCTTTGACGTCATAACCACACACATCTCCACGAAACATTTCTACCCACAGAAAGACTAGACCAGAGGGCTCACCTTAGAGTATCTGTTATAGGTTTCTGGAAGGTGGAAAAGTATAACCAACAAATTTAAGCTTTTTTTTTTTTTTTTTAAGGACATCAAACTTCAAAGCTCAGCATTTTCTCCTATTCCAGTGAACTTTCCAAAGCACCGCTTCTCTTCTGGACCCCACAGAAGAAAGAAAACCTTCCATCCTCTGAACTGTGGAATGAGCCAAACATGCCCTGCTTCTGTTTGACCTTCATGAATTTATAAGGACAGTGAATTCTGCTTCCATTCATTACCTGAGGGTAGGTCATTTTACTCACATGATAAGTAACTGACATAACCAGGAAATGAGCACAGTGAAGAATGACATAAGATTAGGAATAGGGAAGAGAATCCTTCATGAGCCTTTAGGGCTACCTCGCTGCTGGCTCAAGGGAGGGCATCTGAGAACCTGCAATTCCTGCACAATATCCCTGGGCAAAACAGAAGAAAACTTCCTCCCACCATGTCTGGTGTAGTGGGCAAAACCACAGCTAGACACGAGGACCAACGGCTTCATCCATTTTTCATGGATCTATGCTTCCATCTGGAACCTGTCAAAAAAGTTCCATTTATCTACACTCAGGTGAAAGACGGGACTCAATGTCCCAGTGTCCCAGTTTCTCCCAGGATGGTTCACTGAAGTTACAGGATGAATGCATATTTTGTGGAAATGTGGAGGGGGCAGGATTTTACCTGGGTGACCATAGAGAAACAGAGACTATTGGCATAAGGACAAATCTACTGAGGCAGAGACATTGTAGGTAAGAGAGAGAAGGACGGTTGGAGAAAACCTACCTTCTCAAAGGACCCAGAGCTCTAGACGACAGAGTTCTGCCTTCACTCCCAAGTAGGCAAATGTTACATTTTGTCATGTATGATCCATTCATCCAATAATCACCATTCAGTTTGATAAGACAGGATTTTCTGTTAATTCACCTTCCTTTCTCGAACAAATAATTCTTCTTTTTGGATCAATTATATTATACTGTCCCCAATATAATTACCTGAGGAAGGGAGACAATAAAACCTCCATCAAAAGTGTCTAACGTAAGAGCTGCATTTTAAAATATGTAGAAGGAGATAACCCACCAAAGTTTAATGTCTATGGGGGCTGTGAGGTGGAGATACTGGGTTTTGGGGCTGAAAGATGATCCAATTAAAGTCAAGTCTTAAGAAATATAAACAAAATAACAAATACGAAATGGAATATAGAGATAAATATATGTATAGAAAATAAGATAAAAGCAAATTACCCATTTTTAAGAACGACAAATATATCATCATAAATTCCAGGAAATAACGTAATATTTTGTTACTAAATTTCTAATACCCTCTAGAGTACTCTTTCCTTCTCACAGTTTCTGAATGAATATGCTGGATCTTCTTTTCCAGCTATCATAATATGAAGCTATCATAATATAGATTTCTATAGAGAAAATAAAAAGATAATTCAGCTATTCCTCACCACAGCTATCATTTGTCTTTAATTATTGATAATTTAGAAAATTAACCTGGAATTAAAGCCGGCACAAGAGTAACCTGAAAGCACTTTAACTTGCCACTCTGTTGCACTGAACTACCTAACATTTAATTTAATTACCCTCTGGCTGCCTACAGTCATTTGTCGGTGAGTATGTGTAGGAGTTTTGTTGCTAGAACTCGTGCTTCCTCAGATGGTTTAATGGCATTGATGGTGATTTCGCAAACCTCTTTTTACTAGAAGTACGAGAATTTACAAAAACAAAACAAAAAACACCTGTCAGACATACTGATGTAGTTTGAGATATTGGGATATATATAAAATCAGCATATCCACACAAGGTTAGAGTAGATACTCCTAGAACTGGTGCAGGTCTGTGCCCTACAAACACCATTACGATAAAATTCTTTCTCAAAAAATGCACATATAAATACATGTTACATCCGTCACTATAAACATGGCTCTATCAGTTATAGGACTAAACATAGAAAATTTCCATTTGAGCACTTGTTGATAGGAGCGAAGCCTTCCGCTTACATTTTATACATCTGATGGTTGGACACATACTCCCAGGCCAGCTTCTGGCACATGCATTTTAAAACCGTTGTTTCTCTCTGACTGCTCAGAAACTTCTGGTCCTAAGTGTCATGGGGCATATTTAAGTCCGGGCATAGCATCTGGACCCACACTTTCTTGCCATGACTGTAGATGTGGTATGAGAACAGAGACATGCTCCACCAACTCCCCCCTCCCCCCCCGCCCCGGGGAAAGCAGCGATGACTCACACATTTACTATTTCTGTTGCCATCTCTTTCTAGCAAAGATCCAGATTTCTATCTGATGTCATTCTCCCTCTGCTGCAAGTTCCTCCCTTACCAGTTCCTCTAGCGCAAGGCTGCTAGGGACAAATTCTTTCACCCTTGGAAGTCTGAAAGTCTTTAGATTACCTTCATTTGCTTTAAAGGCATGTTCACCCGGTGAAGAATTTTGGGTTGTGAGATTTTATGTTTCTTCTCCTTTTAGCTACTCTGGCTACTGCTGGGCACTGTCCGCCCTTCACCTAGGTTCCAGCCCCGGGGTTCCTGGCCAGCCCAGCCCACGCACCGTGAAGCCCGCTTCCCTGCCACCCGGGTTAGCCACTGGCGCTGAGTTAGCTGCTCTCCTCCCATCTCTAGTCCCCTTGACGCTCTCCAGCATGGCTTTTTCCTTATGCTGGTTTAAGATTTTCATTTTATCACTGACTGAGAGTAGTTCGTTTAACGTGTGCTTCATTCTCCTTGTGCTTGAGTTTCTTTGCTCTCCTTGGATCTGTGAGATTCTGCGTGGAATCAGTTTTATAGCATGTTCCCCTACTATTTCCTAAAGTGTTTTTCTTGGCCTTCCTCTTTGCGTAGGTCACCCTGGAGTTGTCCTGCAGCTTACTGAGGAACTCTCCTCCTTCCCTCCCTTCCTCTCTCTCTCTTTCCTTCTCTCAATTATTTTTGCTTCTCTGTTTCATTTTGAATCATAGCTATTGCAATGCCTTTAAATTCATGAATGTTTTGACCCTTTTTAAAATTGACATCCAGCGCTGGGTAAGTTTTAGGTGTATAGCCTAATGACTTATATCTCCTGTAAAATGATCCCTGCGACGAGTTTAGTTAACACCCATTATCTCACACAGATACAAAAGAGAGAGAGAGAGAGAGAGAGAACCATGTTCTTTGTGAGGAGAACTCATACAATGTCCTCTCATAACGACTTTCAAATGTACCATGTGCCTGTATGAACTAGAATCATTGCACAGAGCATTATGTCCCCAGTATTTAACGATCTTATAACTGAAAGTTGGTACCTTCTGACCACCTTCCTCCAATCCTGTTCTCCCTACTCCCACCTCTGGTAACCACAAATCTAATCTCTTTTTTCCATTATTATCTTTTTTAAAAATTCCACATTTAAGTGAGATTGCACTTGTCTTTCTCGGACTTACATCACTTAACATAGTGTCCCCTAGGCCCATTTTTCCATAGTGGCTGCCCAGCCTGCATTCCCACCAACACTGCATGAGGGTTCCCCTTTCTCCACACCCTTGCCAACACCTGTTCTTTCTTTTATTTTTTTGGACAGGAGGGGGAGGTTTGTTTGTTTGTTTGTTTGTTTTTCCTTGATGATAGCCATTCTAACAGGCATGAGAGGGATCTGTGTCATTTCTTGGCTTCCTCATTATTAATTATTTTTCTCTCTCTTTCCATGCCTGGTAATTTTTTTGGATATTAGAGGTGATGAATTTTACTGTTGATGCTAGACATCTTTTGTATTCCTTTGAATATTCTTGAACTCCGTTATGGAATCAGTTATCTGGAAACTCTCTGGTTTTTCAATATTTTTTTAAAGAGTACTCAGGCTATGCTCATCTGTTTTGTTTCTTAAGTTCCATGTATGAGTGAAATCATATGGTGTTTGTCTTTCTCTGACTGACTTATTTCACTTAGCATCATACTCTCTAGCTCTATGCATGTTGTTGCAAATGGCACAGTTTCATTCTTTTTGATGGCTGAGTAATATTCCTGTGTGTGTGTGTGTGTGTGTGTGTGCGCGCGCTCTTATCTCTTCTTTATCCATTCATCAGCTAATGGACACTTGGACACTTTCCATAGTCTGGCTACTGTTGGTAATGCCGCTATAAACATCGGGTGCTTGTATTCCATTGAATCTGTAATTTTGTATCCTCTGGGTAAATACCTAGAGACGGAAGCAGACCGTAAGACACCCTTAACTACAGAGAACAGGCCGGGGTGGATGGAAGGAGGTAGGTGGAGGATGGGGCAGATGGGGGCTGGGCATTAAGGGGGGCACGTGTCCTAATGAGCACTGGGTGTTGTATGTAAGTGATGAGTCACTAAATTCTACTCCTGAAACCCATATTACACTCTATGTGAACTAACTGGAATTTAAATAAAAATTTAAAAAGAGTTCTGAGGCTAAACCACCACAGCTTTATTCCAGGGTCAGCTTTCCTCCAGCATGGAGGCAACGCTTTCTAAGTACCCTGTTTGATGCCCTGAATATTAGCAAGCTCCCCTTTTCCCCCTCGCATGTGCACACTGGGTCCTCCATGTAGGAGCAGAGCCCAGGACAACACAGCTCTCCTGGGACAAGTCGACATTTGGGGATGGGACTGAGGAGGCAGTAAGAACAAAAACAGAGCATATGACGTGTTGCAGGTTTAAGAGCTCAAGCATGGGACACATCTGGCCGAGCGTTTGGGGGACGGAATGGGCTTGTCTTCCCCGAAGATCTAGCATGTACTAAAGATTCCAGCAGCAGTGTTCTGTCTTCCATACTAAAGAACCAGCAAAGGCCCTTGGGCAGCATGAATCAAGCTTTACTCTAGCCTGGATCATTCTTCCGTCGGGTTCAACAGCATTTATTGAGTTCTTACTCTATGTCAAGTCCTGTACTTGATGCCTTCGATTACGAGGCTGCATGAGCTTTTGTCTCTCTCCTCGTGAAGTTTATGGTCCCTTTTCCCTTAAATAATTCCATGTGAGATATCATGACACTGCTGGACTTTTTGTAAGTCAGGAAGTAGCCTTAGGCCTCGCGATGAGGGCAGCTGTCGTCCTGGGGGCCATATTGGTAGTTGAGCTGGGGCCAGAGTCCACTGACTTCCTTCTTCCTGAGCTCCTTTGGGCCAAGCTGACAGATTGTTCTCTCCCATCCACCAGGGTTCAAAGAAGTGTTTGCAGATACTCCTAATCACCACCTAGAGTTAATCAAAGTTCCTTTTAACTTTGATTACTTATTAATGTGCCCTAAGAGTTGTTCCTCCCAAAACACCCTGCAAGATACCTGCTGCTAATTAGTCCTTGCCCAGGAAAAGCTTCGCTTTTACATATTCAAATCTCCATGACAAAGGCAGTGTCACCATGTTATATCAGTTTTCCCTCCTATTCACACTCAGTGGTGGGCAATTATTTTCTGTCCCTTTCGGTAAAAAGAATAATTTCCTGAGTTTGATATGAGATAAAAGAAATTCCTGAATTTCCCTCCTTAGGGAAACATAATAAGTGAAATATAATTAAACATATTCCAGTTGATTGGAACAGCTCAAGGGGACTACCGTATTTGGCAGCTGAAGCAATTTTACCATCTTGGAGCACAGACACTGTGAATCAGGGGGTGGACTTTGCTCATCAACGGGTCACAAATGTTCTCAGTCACTGAGCTCTGCTTTTGTTTCTTCCAGTCTTTCCTTCCCTCCCTCCCTCCCTCCTTCTCTCCCTCCTTTCTTCCTTCCCTCCCCCTCTTCCCTCCTTCCTTCCTTCCTTTCAATTCCTTCTTTCCTTCTCTGGCACTATCTTGACAGAGACTTTTATGTGTAATTCTTCACAACTATACTGAGGAGGACAGCAATAAATCAGTTTTATTCCAGTCCTTTGGGCTACCAGATATACCATAGCCTTGGAGAGCTAGGTCACATCTAATAAAGAGCTTTTGATCTTATGCCCACTGCTTCATAGGGAAGCCAAACAATAAAAAACAGATACGTGAACGTCTTTCCCAAGATCCCATTAGAAGTTAGAAAATTTTTGCTTATGAGCTTTCCATGACCTAACTTTGATTAATATTCAGAGAGGAGAAAAATAATCTTAGGTCATTTCAAAGGAAACATAAATAGATCTCATTTAATATACTATTGTCTCTTAGAGGAGTGTAGGAGAAAAAAGGATCAACAGAATTTCCTATAACAGGGTTATCTCTTATGTAATAAAAACATCTTCTCTTTAAATCTACATGGTATGGAATTTGGGTAGAGCAAGTCTGGATCTTGAGGGAGACGTTCTTTCCCCCATGTATTTACTTCCTTAGTTTCAGAAACCCAGTAACAAAAATGGGGGACCTTTTCCTCCAAACAGCCTTATCTTAAAAACGGCATTTGAAGCTACTGGGCTCTTGAGATCAGATAACAGGGATGCCTTTATCTTGATGGGGTGAGAGATCAGGAGAGAAGTTATGTAAGTTTTCTTCTCATTTTATGATTCTCTAACATTATTCTCAAATGCTGACATTGAAAGTAAAGTTATAAATTATACCACAGCACAATCATTTGTGAAATACATTTTTTTCCTACTCAGAAAAGGACAACTTTCACATTTCCTTTCAATGTTATCTTCCTGTGGGCATTACCTCTATAGCTTGCCTTAAACATTTCTCCAAAGCCTGTATTGGACGGCGGGGTAACGCTGCCCATTGCCAGACCCAGTACAGGAGGGCACAGTCCCGAGCGTGAGCAAATCTCCTGCTTCCACCAAACATAGGGCCGACAGGTACGGGACGTCATCATACGTGCAGGCAGTGCTGTCTCCTTGGTCTCATCGCCAGCTGGCTAATGATATTTGAGCAGCTGACAAGAGCCACCAGACGCAGGTGCACGATGGAAAGAAATCCATCTTCGCCTTTTTCAGACAGTCACTATTAAGGGAGTCTCATTCTCAGACGATGATGTTAAGGGTAAAACAATGCAAATTAAATGAGCATTTTGTCAAAAAAATCACCTTTGCTGTTCTCATGGTCTATACACCGCCCTCTGCCTCTTGTCATGTGTGTACCTATCAGCTCGATCTTACAGGCACAACGGTTCGACCCAGCCTTCCTTCGCGAAGAAGGGGCTTCCTGGTTCTGCAGCCCGAGCCCCACTCACTAACCGCCATCTTCCTTCTCTCTTGCCTGCTCCTGTAGTACCACGGCCCCAACAAGTTTTGAGCCCTCTGCTTTATCTAAGTCCATCAATGCTACTATTTTATAATCCCTCCTCCTCCTGTCCTCGTTTCTGCCCGTAGACAGCCTCCGTTCCAAATCTAGCTCCTCCCTGTGCTGTCGCATTCACTTGGCAAAGGCCCAGCCCCTCATTAAAGCTCACTTTGCACCTTTGCTCACTTTGGACAGCAGAAACATTACAGAAAAAAACATAATCATGCTGACTGGTCTCCCTTCACATGTGGACCCCGAATGAGACTGGATGAACACCAGGTGGGACCCTAGCGCTGTGGAGAAACCGTACCCATAGCCCAGTCCCTTTTTCACGCTGAGTGGGCAATTAACTATCTCCTTCTATCTCCACTCACTTCCTGCCTCTCTCCACCCGTAGCCTCACTCTCAGGAACCATGTTCTCTGTTTCACTGAGAAAACAGTCACAACCAAAAGGGAAATCCCACAGGCTCCCTACGACCACGTCTGCACCTACCAAGATTGACCCTACTGTGTGGTCACCTCTTTCCCTGTGGATGAACACTCCGCTTTCTCATCCCACGCCCACTGCCATGTGTGTGGGATGGGTTCAGCATCTCACCTGTCCCACAAGCAAGGTCATCACTCCAACATTTGACTCACCTCCGGCCCATCTGACTTTCTCCTCTCTCTACTGGATTGTTCCCACCAGTCACACACACTGTTACTTCTTCTATCTTACAAAGTGAAACTGTGCACCACAAACACACCTCGGGCCTCATTCCCTCTGCAGCTATCTCACAATCTCTTCATCCCTCTTCACGGCAGACGTCCACACAAGAGCTGTGGGTACTGACTGGTTCCTGTCTTCTTGCGTTTCGTGGAATCGACTCCATTAGGTTACCACCACTCCACTCCACAGACTAGCTTTTACCATGTCATCAAAGATCTCCACGTTGCCCAATCAATCAATTGAATAATTATCTTCATCATGTCTCATCCTGCAGCTACATTGCACACAACTGCTTATTCTACGTTTCCTGGCGGAACTTCTCTTCCTGACTCTTTAGACACATCCCACCTGCAGAGTTGGGCTCCTCTTTTGAGCCTCCCCTTGCTGGTCCCTTCTGCTCCCTAAGATCCAATGTGAGGGTTCCCAGGGTCCAGTCTCTCCCCTTCTTTTCTACCATTAATGCCTGAGTTGTGCCACCAGTGCCACCAGTCTCATACAGGGCGAGTGTTTTTCATCATTCCACTGTCCTAGTCCTCATAGTATTCAATCTGAATAATGTTCTGTGGGATGAAAAGAAAGGGGTACCTCTTAAAATTATGCAGGATATGAGGAACTAGCCTCATAATATCATCGGTACCTGGACAGTTCCCAAACCTAGAACTTCCGCCTGGATTCCCCAACCTCCAGAGTCAGATACCCCAAAGCTTATTTGCCATCTTTGTGTGGATGTCTAAGGAGTAACTCAATCATTATAGATTAAAAGCAAAACAAACAAACAAAAAAACCCTCTGATAACATAGCGCTCTCCCCGCCCCTCAAAAATCCTACTCTTTAAAGTACTCTTTAAAGAGTCTTTAAAGAGTCTTTAAAGAGTCTTCTCCAACAGAGTACATGGAAATTTCATTTACAGATGTTCAGACCAGGGCATTGGAGTCATTCTTGACTCTTGTCTTTCTTTCTCACCTACATCTAATCCGTCCATAAATCACGTCTTCCCTAACCTTCAAAATATACTTTCTTCCCACCCTACCATCTGCTACCTCCTGGATATGAACCACCCATGATTTCTCCTCAAGGTTATCATAATGGCCTCCTGATTAACACCTTTGCTTCCTCCCTTGCCTTCCTACAGAACATTTTATAAAGCAATCAGTTACATGTATATTTTAATGTAACTCAGATACAGCATTCTTTTGCTTAAATCCCTTCAAAAGCTTTCCAGTTTACTCAGTATTAAATCCAATGGCCTTCCCATAGCCGCTAAAATCCTACATATTCATTTCCCCCACGACTTCTCTGACTTTATAGATAACCAACCCCTTCCTCATCCATTACTGCCGGTAGCCACCCTGGCCTCTTGTGCTTCCTCAAATAAACCCCACACACCGATGTCCAAGGCACTGTGGCTGAGGCCTTCTTGACCTAGTTCATTGTCCCCCAGCAATCCCATTGCCCAGTCCCTCTCCCTCCTTCAGGCTTTGGTTCGAATATCTCATGAGCCTCCTGGTCGCCCCAGTCAGTCCATACAAAACTACAACACCACTTCCTCCAGCTGCTCCCTGGGACGCCCAGCTCCCAGTGCCCCCCTTTTGCCTGTAGAAATCATTACATGTATGTATAGGAAAAGAGAGAGAGAGAGAGAGAGAGATGATTTTTCCCCTGTATCAGTTATTTATGTCTGCATAACAAATTACACCAATGTTTTGCAGCTTAAAATAACAAACATTTGTTATCTTCTAGGTTCTGTGGGGGTAGGGAATCACAGGTCATTTTGATTGTCTCTGGTTTAGGGGTCCTCACGGGGCTGTAATCCAGTTTTGGGCCAGGGCTGCAGTCAAGTCAATTTAATGTGGGGAGGAGCCATTTTTGGCCTCAGTTTCTCACCGGCCAGTTCCCTGCCATGTGGGCTTTTCTGTGGGGCAGCTCACTCCATGGGCGCCGGGAAGAATGAAAGAGTTGAGAATCACCGCCTCCTGAAAAATGATCTCTGAAGGGACCTCCCATCACTTTTGCCACATTCTGTCATTTGAAGCCAGTCCTGAGGTCCAGGCCACACCTGCGATGACAGGATTACATCAGTATTGACCCTCCAGGAGGCATGACTCACTGGGGACCATTTCGCCAGCTGCTCATCACGTGCCCCCAGCAGATAGGCCTCCTGGTAGGTTTGCTGCCGTGCCCCAGAGCAGAGAACAATGTCCAGCTATGGAGGAGGCACCCAGTAGTGACTCTTCATCGTCTGAACAAACTTGCTCCTCTCCCACTACTTTCCTGCCCAGGTCTGCTCTCCCCACTAACATGACACTGTTTTCTGCAGTGCCCTAAATTTAGAATTTTGTGCATGCCTGTTCCCCTCCTGAGACTTCTCTCATCCTGACCATGTCACATTATGGCTCTGCCTGTCCTTGGGAGCTCAGGTCAGATGGTGCCTCTACCCCCTCTCTTTGTACCCTCGTGTCCCTACTACTGGCCAGCTGCGGTGAGCGTCCACAGTGCCCATATCACACAGCCTCAGGGTAACTTATGCTAAGTCTCACCTCCTTCAGACTGGGAGCTTCTTGATATTAATCACTGTCCCCCTAGGGTAAGCCCAGTGAGACCAGAGCAGGTCCACCCACAATGCTGTCATAGGGTACCGGGCAGAGTCCTTGTACTCCGAGAGCTCTGGACATCTCCTAGTGCCAAAGATGTGAGTGCTTTCACTCTTTCATTGTTCCTACTTCTTATTCAATGTTCTGTAAGTATTTGCCAAGTAACTGAAGTTAAGTCCTGGAATCCTTTATAATAAATGGATGACATGGCACGAGCCTCTGATTTCCTTTTAACTCTGAGATTCACACTGGCTCTATGTCCACGAAAATTATCAATACATGACCTTGACCCAGCCATGCTAGTCAATAATATTTACACCTTCTACCCCCCAGGTCAGGAAGTCTTCTTTGCCTGGATCTTGGAGAGCCAGCACATCATGCCTGGACTGCAGTCGTCTCGGAGTTGGGTATGAATCCGAAGGTGTGATCCCACGAGTGCTTCAGAAGGCCGGCAGAAAGAGCAGAAGTGAGCCACAGGTTACTGCATCTCTGGATGTAAGCGGCGCATCTTCTAGGGAGAGTGTTTCTAGGCTATGGAGGACAATCAGGTGGTAGTGAGCACGTGGAACTGGGCTCCGGATCAAACCAAACGTTACAACAGACTTTTGAGTGCGGTAATAGTTCCCATTAGAAGTCAAGAAGATGAGTTTTACACCTAAAATAAGCATATATATTTCGGTAGCTTGATGTTTCAAAGGTCAATAGGCAGCGCCATACGGTGTCTTGGTGGCTGGGTCCGTGTGTGCACGTGCGCACGGGCCTGCTCGTCTTCGAACAAAAAGCTGCCTTTGCACCCTCACACCCATCTGCTCTGACAGCAGCAAACAATCCAAAAGCATATGGGGGCAGGGAAGATTGTGCTGAAGGGCAGCGCACATGCCCAGAGTTTTGCAGGCTTGGATCAAAACGCTTCAGTTTCCCTCATTGTTCTCAGCCGCATTTACGGCAGGTGGCCAGGGTGCACCTAGATCATTCCTGTTGGCGAGGTGCACAGGGAAATTCTTACTTACATATTTATAGAATCCAATTGCCTTTCTGCTCACAGGCAGCCCAGTCTGCCTGGATTTTCTGCTTGCTTGTTTGTTTTCTCAGCTCCCCAGCGTAGTGAAAATATATGCCAAGGTATTGGGTTTGGGTTTGGTTTTTCTGAAGAATCAGCTACAGCTTAGTGGGAGTGGTGCTCATGACAAAGAACAGAGTAACGACCCAAATTTCATCTGAGTATGCTGGAATCCTTATTCAATAACAAAGAAACTTGGCTCACGACTATGGACTGAACAGGGTGAGTGGGAGCAAGGTGGCCGCCATTTTGGGGAAATGAGAGCCATAGCTGTGATGAAGAGGGGGCGGTGTTTCCCTTCTCTTCACTTTATTTTATGATTTTCTTTTTCTTTGGGGGTTACTCACCCAGCTCCAGGCTCTAGGCAAGTCTTCTCTGTAACGCTTGACTTGTCAGAATGAAGTCAAGTGTGAGGCCAGTAAGACTTAGCTCTTACAGCACTAACTACACTTTGAAGAAAACCTCCAAAGGCAGGTAAATGCATTAATTAATCTCTGATTGTGTAACGTAGAGCCTGTAAGATCTGTGTGAAGAGAGTCCAGGCAGATAGGGCCGTCGGAACATTCTCTAGTTGTCCACACACCTCCCCAGAGAAGAACGTGTATTTAAGACACACTCTCTTCTTATGTATCAGAATATATTTAAACAATCTTTTGGGAAGCATTTAGACTCTTGGAAAACCACACTGAGCAGAAAAATAATCCCCAGAAATAATTAGTGGTACAAAACTATAGGTTATTACATAGTTATTTCATTAACTGATTATTATTAAGAGGGGAAAAGATGACTCAACAACTCACTCTTCTTTTAAAATTAAAAAAAAATTTTTTTTTTTGGGTGGGGGATTATGAGTGGAAAGGAAACCACCAGTTAAATGAACAGTTAGGAGCGGAGTTGTCAGTTGACGGGATCTAAGTAGATCGGGCAGACAGCTCACGACTCTGAAAACTGGTTTTTGACGTTGGAGCAATTTTGGATACAGTAGGTAGAATGAGATTTAAGTTCTAGGTTTGATCCTTTACAGAAAAGGCAAAATCACCTGACTCTCTCTTAAACACACCTAAAGAAATCTATGCCAATTTGACCTTCTTTAGTTAGAGATCCTTCCAACTAAGCTAAGCTATGCAAACTGCACCAAGAGCCCACAAGGACAGAACAGCCACAGAGTAGAAAGCCTGTCAGTTCCTGTCTTCTAGCAATAATGACATATTTTATACACAGAGCCAACCCTCTCCTTTTTTGTTGACAGATAAAGAGAGCATACAAGCAACACTTGAGCAGGGGCAGGGAGGGACAGAGGAGGAGGAGGGAGAATCTAAAGCAGGTTTGGCACCATCTCACGACCCTGAGACTGTGACCTGAGCCAAAATCCAGAGTCAGACATCTAACCAGCTGGGCTACCCAGGCGCCCCTAGCCAAGTCTTGACCCAGATATAAATGCATGCATTTTGTTATATTACCGCAGTGATTAGTGTGACAAAATCCTGACCTGATACCTCAGCAATCATTCTACAAGTTGAAGGGATGACAAAAGATCCTTCCCAAATGGGAAGAATGACATCCATATGCTATAAGCATCTTGCTTATATGCTGTAAGAGAGAACGTAAGTTACAGCCTCGGGTGTCCCACAAATATCACCTATTTATTTCAGGAAGGGCCCCAGGAAAAGGATAGGAACACCCAAGGGAACATTTTCTTGCCCAAAGTTAAGATTTATAATGTGATGACTATTCCACGAGGTCAGAGATTCTGTTTCTGTACTCCTTTTTCCCTGCTAACTACGTTATCACATATTGGTAGAAGGGCTCCTTGGTGACGTCCTTACACATGTTGGCTTTGAAGTGGGTGTAATGTGTCCTAGCTTTGACACAGCGCCCTGGCTGGTCTCTTTGCTCTTACTGCATTCTACTCCACAAGCCCCTCTCCAGCCTCCAAGCAAAACAACACACATTTTCAAGCAAATCTCACCCAGCGCTTTGGGCCCTTCCTGACGCAGCCTGGCTTACCACACACAAGACCCTCTCCCCCATGCCCTCCACACCCTCCAGACACAGCAGCCTGCAGGGCCCACACGAACCAGGCCAACTGCATCTCTGTCTTCGGGCCTGGGCATCCACTTTCTCCTCTGCTTGAAATGTCCTGCCTGATTCATAGAGTCGGTCCTTCTGCTCATTCGAATCTCAGCCAAATTAAATAAAAATAAGAACCATAGTAACAACCAACCCTTTCACAGCACACGATGAGCCTATCACTGTGCTAAAGGCTTCATGCACCTAAACTCACTCACTACCAAACAAGCCTACAAGTCGGTCCTACGGTTATCAACCTCACTTTCAGAGGAAGAAACTAAGGCACAGAGACGCTAAGAAAACTGCCTAAGGTCATACAGAAGTCAATGACAGAAATAAATTTGTTCCTATATCTCAAGGTCATGATTTTCACCAGCTCTCTGCTCTCAGGAGACTGCCCCCCGTTGCCCTCTGATATTACCCTGTTAATTTTTTTTTAAGATTTTATTTATTTGACAGACAGAGATCACAAGTAGGCAGAGAGGCAGGCAGAGAGAGAGGAGGAAGCAGGCTCCCCACTGAACAGAGAGCCCGATGCGGGGCTTAATCCCAGGACCCTGAGATCATGACCTGAGCCGAAGGCAGAGGCTTAACCCACTGAGCCACCCAGGTGCCCCTACCCTGTTAATTTTCTTGATAGCACTTCTCCCTGATACTTTTCTATTTGTTGGTTTATCTCTATATCTACCTCTTTACTTTTACAAATCACTGGGCTTCCTTTTCCTTGGAGGCCGATGTGCACTTGTCCAATGTCTAGAGCAGTTCCTGGCACATGGGAAGCACCCGCCAAATATTCGGTGAATTAATTAGTGACCAGATGTGTGTGTGTCTGTCTGCTGGTCAGCTCAGGTCTCCGAGGTGCTGAATCGGATTGTTCATCTCCTCAAGGGGGTCAGGATTCTTAACGTTGGTTCACCTAGAGGTGACCAAAGCTTATGATTCTTCCTGACCTTCCTGAGGAGAAACCGATTCACTGATCAGACCAATGATTTAGTGATTCCCTGGGAGCAGTATTCCTGTCACCCACATTTACCACCTGTGAGGCCTCTGCGGGAAAGCAAATAAAGACCAGAGGGTTGCTCAGCAGATATGAAAATATCACAGAGGGACTTTGAAGACTTTGCAGGATATTTTAATCAAGCCACAGAAGCTGGATGAGTCACCCTCTCCATTGACCAGGCGCTTCTCTCCAACAGGCCAGAATTTCCAATTGTCTGGGACTCTCATTCTGTCACAGAGACTATATGTTCTCAATCTCCAGCCCTGTAGAAGTCCTTACTCTCTCTTGTATTTGTCTTCTCCAGTCTCCTCAGTTTTGGAGAAGAATCCTACTTGAAATGCCAGCTCCAGGAGGCGCGCCTCTCTGCTCTGTGTGGGTCCTCATCCTGGATCCTTTCTCTGATGACCCTTTGATGAAGCTCAGTTCCCCATGACTCAGTGCAGAGTCTCATGGGCTCAGACCCACTTGTAGATTGGTTATTTTGGAGTCCAGATTCTCTACCTGGTACATTTATTTATGTGGGGTCTGAGTAGAGGGAGTGAAGAGTTGTGTAAGGAAGTCAGCTGAGGCTTCGGGGAGCGAGGCAGTTTCTCAGGAAAGGACTCATGCAGAGAGAGAACCAATGACTGTCACCCCTAGGAGACATCAAGAGATGCACACCCGACCCTCAGATTGCCCCTCAGTTCCCACTGCCCACTTCCAAATAAAGACCACCTTTAGTCTCTGGCACTAGCATGCTCCCTATTTGTAACCATAGGTGTAGCGGCGGTCCACCAGGGAGAGGGAGGATGTGCCATGATATAACATAGTCCAGGTTCGACTTCCAAACCTAACAGTTACCATATTAACTTTATTCCAGTCTCACTTCTTCATAATCATTGTACCTACCTCACAAGTGTCGTCATGAAGAGGACATGAAACAACAGTCGTGAAGTCTTTCGCACAGTGCCGAGCACATACTGACGGCGTCGATGACAATCATTATTATTTTACCAAAGACAGGAGACGCTGGCTATGTCCACTAGCACAAATGCTTCCAAATACTGTAAAAGGTATAATATTTCCTATCTTCTGAAAGAAAAACAAGCTCCAAAGAGTATCTTATACATAAGACAACACTTAAATATGGCCAGAGCAGTCTCCTTGTAGATCTGCCTCTTAAGCGAGGAGAGACTTGGTCCACACTGCTCGCCGAGTACGTTGCTACAATGCCAAGTGCCTGGACCATCACTTTCCAAAGTTCAGATGACCTCAAGAAACAAATAAAAATAAATTTTCCATAGTCAAATAAGAGTAAAAAACACTATCCATTCTTTTTCAAAAGTCACAATGCACATTAGCATATGAAAGGTAGTAAATAATCTTCCATTAAAAAATCATTGAGGGGCACCTGTGTGGCTCACTCGGTAAGCGCCTGCCTTTGGCTCATGTCATGATCCCCGGGTCCTGGGAATGAGCACTGTGTCAGGCTCCCGCTCAGAAGGGAGTCTGTTTCTCCCTTCCCCTCTGCTGCTCCCCTCCAATCCTGTTCTCTCTCACTAGCTCTGCCCTCTCTCAATTAAACAAAAAAGCTTAAAAAATTCAGATTGAAAAAAAAATCAGATTGAACATGTTTTATGTATCAGTCTTATTTGACAAAATGCCATGAGCCTTCCTAAATACACTTTTTTCCCCATTTGTCTGTTATCTCACCAAAAAAAAAAAAAAAAATTCTGGCAGAGCGTTTCCTGTAGACAGAGATTCCCGGGTAGGTGGTCACTTCCTCCTTCCCACGTTGACAAACATACAAGGAACTGGAAAACCCCCGCTGGCCACCTGACTAATGCAGTGATTTCTGACGGCGTAAACTTGTCCTCGACTGCAAGGCCACCACCATCACAGTAAGACAAACAGCAGCTCCCCAGGCTGCAAGGATCTCCATACAGCGGTCCCCAGAACCTGTGACTGTCCCCTTAAATGACAAAAGGAACTTTGCAGGTGCAATTAAGTCGGGAAGATAATCCTGAATCATCTGGGTGGGCTCGCTGCCATCAATCCCATGAAGATCCTTTCCTGGCTGGGCTACGCAACCATACAAGGAAGGGGAGGTGGGACAGGTCAGGGAGTTATCTGACTGCATCAGCTTTGAAGATGGGGGAAGATGAGCCTAGGAGCGAGGCAGAAACTGGAAGCGGTCTTTGCTCCTAGCCAGCAAACACAGAGACGGACCAAACAACCACAAGGAAGGGGATTCTGACAACAAAACAAATGAGCAGAGAAACAGACCCTCCTCCAGAGCCTGAAGAAAGGAACACAGTCTTATATTTTAATTTTAGCCTAGAAAGACCTGTATCAAACTTGTGGCAAACAGATAGATGAAAAGGTGATATTGTAAGATATTAAAGTTATATCGTTAGATAATAAAATTCTTGTTTAAGCCTCTAACTTGGATGACTTGTTATTGGAGCAACAGGAAATGAGCATAAAGTTCATGGTCACAAGGAATATCTTTGATGAATTAATGTGTGCTGGGCCATCACTACACACTTACCATGTGCATGTAGTAAACCATCAACCAGTCCATTGACCCTCACAAGTATGCTAAGAGGTATCTTCTGTTATTATTCCCATTTGTGGAGTGGAAAATATGGAGAAGCACAGAGAGCTTAGGAAGCTTGCCTAAAGTCACTCAGATAGTACGTGGCAGATCTGAATTCAAATGCGAGCCATGTGTCTCTAGACACTAGGCTCGGATTCATGAGGACACCAGGCTCAGTGAGGATTCTGTCCTAGGAAATAAGTAATAGTCTAGATTTCTTCAGACACTATTGACTCCCCTACTAAAATTAAATTATAAATCTCTACTTTATCTTCACATTTAATTTAGATGCCACATTTTCTATTGCTCATCAGATAATGCAAATTTCGGGACCAAACTGAACATGAATTGTATTAATTTTATTAGCCCAATTGCAATTTTAAACACAACAAATTTATGTATCCAATTATTCATAAACCCAGATTTTCTAAGACATATTCTCCACACTCTTTTAAAACCTTCATCCATCATTGACAACATATTGACTATGGGAGTTTTCTATTTATATATTACTTCTCTATTATTAGCTCATTATTAATTAATTAATTAAACATGGGCTTATTGCATGCTTTATATTGTGGACAAGAAAGGAAAATATAAAAGTGTATAAGGTGCAGCCTCGGCCTTCATAATCTGTAAGAGTTCAGGAAAATAAGACATGGACATCATAATCAAGTTTTACAGAATCCTCAACTTGCTGTAATTCCCCCACGTTCCCACAAGGAGCAAAACCATTTGAACATCTATAATTTAGAACTGAACTAATTAGAATTCAACTCACTTACTATAATCTATCCTACATCCATTTTCTCAAATGTCGAAGTAAAATTTATGTCATCTGGGACTAAAATACAGAGAGACATGGTTGAAAACACACACACACACACACACACACACACACACGGACATAAAAGAAGCACACATATATACATCCCCCTCCAACCTCACTCCACATCCTTGATGGCTTTGGTGGTCTGCAGATATGTTCAGAGGAAAGTGGTTCAAACAGTTGACACACACACACGTAGAAATATTCAAAGCAAGGATCCTTCCAAATAAGTAGGATGCCAAGTCCCAAATTCCCTTTTAGGACTGGGCCTTTGTAAGCAGAGAAGTAAACCTGAAATAAACCTCTGCCTAAATGTTGTGAAATACATCAAAAAAGCATGAAGAACAAGTGGAACAGAGACCACTGAGTCCTCCCTCTTCCCCTTCAAGAGGACCACAGCCAATGGTTTCATGTGTCAGGAGAAGACCTCTTTCTGAGTCTCCTGCACCTTTCTTTTTTGAGCATCATGAGTCTGTTTATCCCCTCTAGTTTCACCATGGACAGTGTTCCTCACCTATGGTTCATAACCTAGCTAATTGGTCAGAGTCCCTCCCCACAGAGAGCTCAAGATAATATGAAAAGGATTAAGGAGGTTCGCAATAAAGAAAACTAAGGGTCTGATGTGAACTTTTTTTGAATATCAAGGAAAAAGACACTTGAAGACAATGGACTGTCATAATAGGGTTCCTCTGAGAATGCCTTTTGATTCCTAATCAGCTCCTCTTACTTCAAGTTCATGTGCCTTGCACATTCACTTCTTGTTCTGAATCTTTACCTCCATCTCTGGGAAAAATGTCATTGCTCCTAGAGAAAAACCCCATTTCCTTAGATTCTTTCCCCTTTCCTTTCACAGATTACTGAAGTCTACATCTTGCAAGTTGGAGTAGCACTCAAAGGCTTCAGCAAGGTAGATACCGGTCTCCGGCCACCCAAGCCCTTCAGCAAGAGGGAAAGGGAGGCATGGGGTGGAACAAGATGAGATGAGTTCTTTTGGTGTCAGTGGAAATGGGTCCTCCAATCCGTGTTCTCGCTGATATTCCCACAAGTGTTAACAGTAAACTTACTGATTCCTTTAAATAGTAAATCTTTCTGCCCCTCCTCCCACTAATAGAACAGCCTAAAATCCAGATAGTCAGATTAAGAAAGAGATAGGCACCTTCTCAGATTCTCCAATACCAACTTGGTGTCCAACAATTCAATTAAATTCTGACACCAGTTCCTGGGGTTAGAACAGACCCCATAAGTGAAGCACTTACTTCCATAAGGCTGCTCCCACTTCAGGCACCAGTCACAAGTCCCAGGAGAGAGGGTCAGCGTGCTTCTGATCAGTTGGGGTCCTACAAGTCCCTCATCAGGATCCATAATTTTCTAGAAGGATTCACAGAACTCAGGAAAACACTTCACTTTTGTTTATTAGTTTATTTCAAAAGATATAAATTGGGAACAACTGAACGGAAGAGAAACATAGGTCAAGGTATTAGGTGGGGGAGGGTTGAGCCTAGTTTCCACCCCTTCTAGGATGTGCCACCCTCCCAGCTCATTGATGTGTTCACCAACTAGGATGTTCCTAAACCCACTGGAAATGGTTTTTCACACAGATTTCATTATGTAGGCACAGATCCTTAAATCATTGGCTGTTGGTGACTGAACTCAATCTCCAGCCTTTCCCTCCAAACGTAGGGAGTTGTAGACTGAGGAGCTGAAAGTTATAACCCCCTAATCATGACTTGGTCTTTCTGGCCACCAGCCCCCATCTAGAACATATCTGGAGACCCCAGTCAGCAGCCACCCCAGTAGCATACAATTATCTCTTTCATAATTCAAGAGATTCTAAGGATTTTAGGAGATTTGTGTCATAAACTGGGGCTAAAGACTAAATATATATATTAATCAGCAAGACACCATTAATGTATTATTATCTTTTTATAAAGATTTTATTTATTTGACAGAGAAAGAGAGGACACGTAAGCAGGGCGAGTGGGAGAGGGAGAGGCAGGCTCTCCATGGAGCCAGGAGCCCAAAATGGGGCTCAATGTGGGGCTCATTCCCAAGAGCCTGGGATCATGACCTGAGCTGAAGGTAGCCGCTTCACCAACTGAGCCACCCAGCACCCCCATCAATGTATAATTGATTGGAGTAACCTTGATTTCGTTCCTGCTCCATACAGATATTTTTGGTTTATAAATAGCTGCATTTATTCCTAAAGAAAGCTGTTTTTCACCTAGCAAAATAGTCTATAATTGATGATATTTGTTCAAATCAGATCTTCTTTTGAAGATTTTATTTATTTACTTTAGAGAGAAAGTGATCAGGGGTAGGGGCAGAGGGACAGAAAGAGAGAGAAGCCCAATCAGACTCCCTGCTGAGTGTGGAATCTGACCCAGGGCTTGATCTCAGGACCCTGAGATCATGACCTGAGCTGAAATTTAACTGACTGAGACACCCAGGTGCTCCCAAATCAGACCTTTTCTACTAATGGTAAAGACTGCAGATTCTATCTACCACAAAAAGATGCCTTGTCCCTTCTTTGGCCACCTTTTCAACCAGTCCTTTCTCCTGCTTGTTTATTGTTGCAAGCTGTGTTTCAAAGAGACAGTCCACTTTCTCTGGAATTGGAAGTCTTCTCAATTGCCATCTTCCCTTGTTTGCTCATGACTGACGGCACAATGGTAGCCTATAGTTGCAATAAATAATAAAGGAGGGTTTATGGTCATTCTGAGCGGCAGCCTTCTGGTTGCACTGAAGCTGTACAACTGGACCGCTTAAAGGCATTCTGGAAATCAGGATCCCAATTTCACGATCTCAGGATCCTCTTCTGGCTGCACTTTCTCAGCCAGGGATGGAAACAATGGCCTGAAATGGATGGGATCAAGAGGTGTTAGCTCCCATATGCAAGGTGGGACTCGTGTTTGTTGTTCTGGATGGCATTCTTGTTTTGACATGCTTCTTTATAGTTTAATCTAAGAAACTAGTGATGCATTAGGACTCATATCTTTGCACTTAGCCAATCTATAAAAGGAAAGCAAGTATGTTGCACGTGAAGAACAATAAGGTCAAATGCTAAGATCTGTGGCCTAATGGGTAACTCCAGAACCCATGACCAGATATGCTGTTTCTCAAAGAGAATTGTTCGTATTCTGCTTGGATCTGTGATGCTCTTCCCATAGAGGATTTCTTTTTAAGAGCTCCTTCTATTTCTTCTTTCTTTCCAAGATCTTTTGTTGCTATATGTACAAAACCAACTCTAACCTAACTGTATATTGCCCTGTTAAAAGCGGCTGGCTGATTTTCAAAATAAAGCTTTATGAAATCCTGGCCACAATCTTGGTGAAGGTGATGCCCTTCCTTCTGTTCAGCACCATCAACTGTAATGATGACTCTCACATTTCCCCTTACCTTTTCTCTTGGTTCCAACGGCCTCTTTGTGAGCTGCTTTGCTATGTGTTTGATTGCACACCTGTCATTATTTCCTAATAACTCGCCTTCTAGGTCATAATCGTTTAGCTTATTTATTTTGAAGAGATCCCTGGAGAAGGAAATACCAATTTTAAGATTCTGAACACTTTCTACCCCCTTTTAAATTAAGAAAAAAAAATTAGATGTCCAGAAGAGTCACAGAAGTAGTAGAAAGCATTCCAATGGTGATGAAGGCTTTCCCAAAGATGACACCTTACAGAACCACAGCACCATGGCCAAAAGCGAGGGAGGTAACACTTGATCCTTACTATGCACTTACCACAGACCTGATTTGGAGCTCACCAGCTCTTCCACGGATGTTCTTTTCCTGTACCTGGAGCTCGTCCAGGGTCCTCAATTCAAACAGTCCTGGTGTTTCCTTAGTCTTTTTCCGATCTGGGACAGTCCCTCAGTCTTTCCTTCTCTTTCACAGTCTTGAGACTTCAAAAGAGTACTGTTCAATTATTTTACTTTATAAAATAAATGGGGCTTTGTCCTATAACCTCTCATAATTCAATTGAGGCTACGCATCCCTGGAAAGAAATGCCACTGAGGTGAATTGTCTAAGAGCATCTTTCTGGAGGCCCATGACATTGATGGGTCATTCTCTGCTGATATTAAATGTCATCCGTTGGTTAAGCAATGTGCCATGGTCTTCTAATGTACAGGTATTATATTTTTTCCTTGTAATTAACATTTTTTTTAGTAGAAAATACTCTGAAATTATGGAAATCTACTCTTTCTCCTTAATGGTTTTGTCCATTAACTTTAGCATCTATTTGTGGATCTTGCCTGCTGCTGTCAATACCATGATGTTCTCATGGAGACTTTATTTCCTTCGTTCCTTCTACATTTGTTAATTGGATTTTTCTTCCATAAGGAAGAATTGTCCATTGTCTCCTGTTAATTCATTCTTACAGTCATTTTTATGTCAGTGTGGACTAAAACATATTCATTGTATTCTTTGGGTTATAATCCAGTATTATGATATATTTGGTTGTACAAATTGTTTCACCTTTGGCCTGTAGGTGCTATTTTTGTGCCCGTTCAGTGTATTTACATCTTGTTTTCTGTTGTTGTTCAAGTACTTCTTCACTTTCTGGCACTGCATGATTCCCCGCAACCTTTTTTCTTGTCTTTTTCTTTCCTTTTCTTTCTTTCTTTTGGAAATGGCTGTGTTTTAGTTCATTTATAGAAGTACCACAGATTGTTTATTCATTGACACATTGAATGACACCTGACTTGCTCCCACTTATGTAGTGCTCTGAATAAAACTGCTGTAAACATTCACACACAGGTTCTCTGCAAACAAGAGTTTTTCTTTTAGATAAATATGTAGAAGTGAGATCTCCAGAGCACATGGAATGCACGTGTAAATTTATTTATTTATTTAAGACTTATTTATTTTAGAGAGAGAGAGAAAGAGTATCCGGAGGGAGAGGGAGAGAATCTCAAGCAGATTCCCTATGAACATGGATCCCAATGTGGGGCTCGATCCCATGACCCTGGGACCATAACTTGAGCGGAAACCAAGAGTTGGATACTTAGCTGACCGAGCCATCCAAGGCACCCCTGGGGATACCTAACTTTCTAAGAAATCTTCGAGCTGATTTCCATAGTGCCTATCTAATTTTTCATCTCTACCAGCAGAATATGAGAACTTAAGTAGCTTCATGTACTTGCTAGCACTTGGAATTGTCAAGTCTCTCTCCCTTTATTTTTGTTTATAATCATCCATTCTAAAGGACGTGTAGTGGACACTATGTTTAATTTTGATGTCCCTATTGACTAACGTTGATAATCTTTTTCTATAATTACTTGCAATCCATAAGTTTTCTTTGGTGGAATGTGTATCTCTGTCTGTTTGCAAAACTGAGTTGTCAATTTATTATGGAGAATATTACCTATATATTCTGCATAAAGATTGTTTGTTGTAATATAACTTGTAAGTATCTGTGATGTGCATTTTCATTCTTTTAAATAGTAACTTTTACCAGGTAAAAGTTTTAAATTTCTATAAAGTCCAAAATCAATTTTTTTCTATTGTGGATTATGCTTTTAGTATCATCTCTAAAAACTTTTCTTCTAACCCAAGGGCCTGCACATTTTCTACTGTCTGTTTTCCCTATTATTTTTATGGTTTAATGTGTTACATTTATGTTTATGATCCATTATAACTTTATGTCTGCATAAGATGGTAGGTATAGGCCAAGGTTCATGTTTTTGCAAGTCAACATCCAATGATTCCAGCACCATTTTTTAAAAAGACTATCCCTTCCCTATTTTACAGACTTGACAATTTGATCAAACATCAGTTGATTGGGGCACCTGGGTGGCTCTGTCAGTGAAGCGTCTGCCTTTGGCTCAGGTCGTGATCTCAGGTTCCTGGGGTCAAGTCCCGCACTGGGCTCCCTGCTCAGCAGGAAGTGTGTTTCTCTCTCCTCTCTCTGTCTCTCTCTGTTTGTCTCTCCCCAGCTCATGCTCTCTCTCTCTGTTAAATAAATAAATAAAATCTTTAAAAAAGTCAATTGATCATATTTGCAGCAGTCCATTTCTGGACTTCCATGCTGTTCCATTCACGCAAATACCACAGTACCTCAATTATGAGCTTTATAGCAAGTCTCACATCAAGTCATATTTTTGTTTGTTTGTTTGTTGGAAGCTTCAAGTGTACTTTGTTCCTCCGTCACATCATAGTTTAGTGGGAGCACAGTGCTTTTACTTGGCATCAGTTATAAGTGGGTTTTCAAAGAAGGCCGTATTACTGAATTTGGGAGGATTAGTGACTTCTCCATTTCTTCGGAGCGACTCTGCTAGCAGAGGTCACGTGTGCCCGCATGGCAACACGGAAAGTGGCGTAGCTCTTACTACAGTGATATATCCCTGCAGGATATATTTAACACGTACATATTTTTGACAAATACATTGGCAAAAATATTTTTCTTAAGTGTATATGTATATATGTATATATGTATATATGACACTGATATTTGTCATATATATGTATGAATATATATAATTTATGTTTTGTGTCTTTAAGAAGTGAAAAAATATTTTTTAATGGTAACAACAGAAGTGACCCAGAACACTAAATAATACTAGATAGGTCAGAATAATTTAAGGCTGATTTATGTAGGTAAGTCCAGTATTTTTAAAAAAAGAACTCTTTCTTGCTATTTTGTTCGCATATATATAATTGAACCAAATTGCTTGTTTGGTTTTACTGGCAAATACAGCATACTCTTACTGCAAGTAGATTGTTTATGTTTCTGTGAAGAAGGTTTAAAAACAAATACCAACGGGAAATGAAACGCTCTGTGGCTTTTTTCAAGCAGGTTTCTGCACTGACCTGGACAACGATGCCTCCCTTAGGGAGCAAACAGGGCTCCAGAGATTGAGTTTTCCGTTAACTTTTCAGGATATGTTCATTTATCACCAGTCCCATTAAAAAAAAAAAAAACAACATTTAGGAAGACCCCACAATTTGATTAAGGCTGATTGGCTCCTCATCTGTCCTGTTTGTTCCAAGGCCATTGCAGCACGAGGTTAATCAGTGACTCATGGCAATTTGGGGGAAGGACTCACACCACCACTTTGCTTTCAATATATTCTGTGGGTTGACTGCCATTGCCAGAGGAGTATAAAGCTTTAGGAATCCAGAAGGGGACGCTGGGACCTTTTTTTTGGTTCGGTATCAATTTGATGCAAGGAGAAATGGGAAATGGGACAGTGAGAGGGAAGGCAAGGAGGAGAGAGGGAGGGAGGGAGGGAAGAAAGAGGAAGAGACGGTGCAGAAGGGGAAGCCAACTCAAGAGAGTGCAGGTGATGAATGGATACGGGCGACACAAAGGATGAGAGCTGGAGGCAAAAGAAAGCAGCAGAAGAGAACTCCTCTGCTTTGCTCGAGGCTGGGAGTTTGCTGGGATGTGAGTGAAGGACAGGGAGCGAGGCGGTCTGCGGGAAACAGAGAAAGGGGTAGATAATGAAGGGTGGTTAGAGCCTCCACTAAAGGTTGTTCACTGGATCCCCTCTGACCTTCTACAAAACATGGTTAATAAAGCTTTGAGGTGCTTTTCAATGACTCTTAACCGGCAGACAGGTGCCCCAGCAGCTGGAAGCAGGGACTAAGCCATCAGGAGGCCCACTCTGCACCCAGTTACTATGCAGTTATTACTATGTTTTTATCTCCTCATATTCTTTTCTTATGATTTTATGGGAATGAATCATTCTCCAGCTACAGTTATGTCATAAAATCCTTGAGAAAAGGGACTGTAATCTCCACAATGGTGTCAAAACGAGTAAAAACGATTTTTCTCTAAGGTAGATTATGATACGTTGGACCAGCCACTGGGTCACAACTTTAGAATGTCAGGTGGTATCGGACTACATTTTAGGATCCAATCTTATTGCCAATGCTGCTTAACTTTATTTCCTGAAGATATGGCTGCGATTCTTCAAACCAGATACCTACTTTACTTCTATTTTTTTTAAAATAATAATAACCCAATGCAAACTTGTTTTGCCAAACATGACTGCATTTGGTTCCTACCAAGGTCCTGGGAGACACTCTGAGGCATGATAGGTGCTATTTCCTTTTTTTTTTTTTTAAGATTTTATTTTTTTATTTGACAGAAAGAGAGAGACAGAGAGAGCACAAGCAGGGGGAGCAGCAGAGGGAGAAGCAGACACCCCGCTGAGCAGGGAGCCTGTTTCGGACTGGATCCTAGGACCCTGAGCTCATCACTTGAGCAGAAAGCAGATGCTTAACGGATTGAGCCACCCAGGTGGCCTAATAAGTATCATTCCCATTTTACATGAAGAAAAACGAGGCTCAGGAAGAAAAGTCACTTGTTCATCACATCGTGGAACTGGATTAACACCCCCGTGTTTGTACTCAAACTAATGATACTTCTCATGCACCATTGTGCTTATTTTCAAATAATAAATTAAACATATGACACAATAATTCTTTACTAATGCATATGTTGCAAATCAGTTTTAGATGGTTTGAAACAGTAGAGAACAGACTACATTACATATAGAATGTTGTGTTTTAACATCACAAAAAATCACTGTATAGATTATTTAGTTATTCTATTTAAAATCTGCCCTCTCTCCACAAGAAATAATGATACAAACACATCCCAATAACAGTAAGATTAAAAAGGATATATCAAATAGAATGAAAAATTTCTAAGCAATAACATATTCTACCCAACGATACTCAAGGATTTACTGATGTTAAGCTTAAATATCAGTCTTTTTTAAAATTTTTTTTAAATTTTTTAAATTTTGTTTTAATTTTTTTTAAAAATATCAGTCTTAACTACAATTACTATTTTCCCTTGGTTCAAAGTAAATGTTTCTGTGTGAAAAGCATACAGCAGCAAGAATCTAGGACAAGTAAGAAGACGACGGGAAAGAATTTCTTCCCTGAAAGGCAGCTCCAAGTTCACCATCAATAAAGGATGAGCTAATTCTTCAGCAAGTTCATGCTCAGAGGGACATCGCTGGGGTCCCATCCACCCTAAGCTGTAAGAAACACTTTATTTCTTTATCCCTAGGGATCCATTGTCATTTCCTTTCCCTGTGCCTCTTTAACAAACTCTAACATCCCTAAAAGAGTTAACACAAAAAGGTCTTTGTACCCTAGATTTTCACTGCTGTCATTTTGGAATTGAAAGGTTAAAGTTTAACTTAAAAAAAAAACAACTGATTTTTTTTTTTCCTCCCCGGGAGTCCATCAATGTCAACCCAGGCCAGACGTCATGGACGTCTCTCTGTGTCATCGATGCATGCAGCAATCTTTGCACAAAACCAATGACAGGAAAATTGTTGGAAATAACTTCTAATATTCCATATTCACATTTGATTAGTTGAATGAGGTTTCTCTTGGGGTTTATTTACGTAGAAGGGGAAAAAAGAAGGAAAAGAGGAAGGGGAAGTGGAGACCTCTGTTATGCTTTGAAATGCTTGACGAAGGGAAGAGAGAGAGAGAGAGAGAGAGAGGCTTTCCCAATACAACCCGTCCTAACAGGTCCTCAGAGGACTGAGTGTCCTTCCTTATCTAGGACACACAGGAGTATAAAACCGCCCTTGGGAAATCCCGCCGCCTTCTCACTGCTCACTTGGCGCTCCTCAGTGGAACCTGAGTTAAGTCAGGACACACGGCTGGCTTCCTTTCCTGCTGCATTCTTGACCTGGACCAGGGGCATAACCGTATCGGTCTCTACCTCAGGTCAATCGTAGAGACCTACTGTGAGGTCCTAAGAGAGCCTGGCAGAAGGTGGAAGTGGTTATATGTATTTCCTGGTTCCCAACAGATGGCTGTCCTCGTGAGACTTTGGATCAGATTTCTCTGATCCAAAGTCTCACGAGGACAGCCATCTGTTGGGAACCAGGAAATACATATAAGGAAGGAGTCACACAATGGTAGAAAATCCCTGGTGGAAGATCAGCACGTGGGACGATTACACTGGCAAGAACACACTTGTGGCTACTGGGACCACAGACTTTGATCACTTCCACGTTCTGAGCAATAAGGAGGAAGCTTTGTGCACCGGCTGAGTGGCTTACTGGGAATTGAATGTGGCTGGCAGGTCTGGTGGCCACGATGAGACTCACACACAGGGTTACTGAGAAGAAAAGCCAGGTGGGAACTTTGGAAATGGAAGGATCCCCTTTCATCCCCACTCTTGGCTCAGCCTCCTGCGGGTGTCCTTCCAACTCACCAACAGTCCACTTATCCATGCATCCTAATTCCAAATGATGACTTACGTGATTCCGTAAGCGTCGTGGAGGAGAGACTCAGGGTCAGACACTTCTAGAAGCAGGGGTGCAAAGAGGAGAAATGCCCAAGTGTTTAAATTCAGTCTGCTTCAAGGGGAACATCCAAATGCCGTGGGCTCTGATCTCAGCTGTGGGGGTTGAACAGGGCGGCATGGGTGCCTGGAGAGAGCTCGCTCATTGTCACGGCCACTGGCCGGAGACAAGGGAGGCTTCCAGCTAACGGTTGACACCTGAGCCAAGTCTTGTGGGATAAGCAGCCATTCAGTAAACGAGGCAAACATGAGAGGGAGGGAGAGAGAGAGACATCAGGCCACGGGGTAAGGAGGGAAACTAGGGGAGGCTGTGCCTGCGCTGACCTGACTGTGGAAACCACCTCACGACACAGGCGTTGACCAAATCACCACACGGTCCACCTTAAATCTACACCCTATTTTTTCTCAAACATATCTCAGTAAAACTGGAACAAATTTAAGAAAAATAGAACACTGAAACCAGAAATCTGCAAGAAACGCGAAATTCCTTAACAGACCAACATTCCTTTCTTCTTTTTTCGCTTTATTTCAAAGAAAATGAAAGCACTTTTCCATGGACTGCTCCCCAGAAGTTGGATTCAGCCTGACAACAGGCGTTCTGAGAAGAGCAACGGCTGGCCCCAGAGGACGACAGGTGAGAGGGAGCAACGCTTGCTGTGATTAATAATAGAAAAGCTACAAATAATAGCTCGCAGGCAGTGAGAGAGTCCTTACTCCAGTTTAAACACCTTGGAAATATTTAAATAAGCGCTTGAGTATGCCCCAGTCCTGCTGGAGCACAGAGACCGAGCGTGTGGACAGGCCGGAGATGGGCCTCAAAGGTAGTGAGGCGTCACATCCTACAGGGAACGGATCCCGCAGAAAATACACTACCGAAGATCATAAATATAAATGGACTTTTATTTCCAATCACTCAGTCTACATGAGGGCATCTGGGGTCAGAGGATGACAACAGCACAGCAAACACCATGCGTGCTTAATATGTGCTGGGTAAGAAGAGTAATAGTGACTCTAACAACCAACTTTCTGAGTGTGGACCCCACGCTGGGCACTTCTGTTAGCCCTTTACTGACATCATTTCATCTTCAACATCCTTTTGTCACCATCATCACTAACTTGTGCAGAGGAGGGAAGACAGGTGCAGGTGGGCTCAGGAAATTGCACGGTCAGGCCAAGCGCCCATTGGGGGAGCCTGCGTTCAAATCCAGGCTGAGATTTGACATGTGTCAATAATAAGGGACGAGGAAATCATGGGGCTCGGGCGACCACACGGAAGAGAGACAAAGTAACCAACAACACCGTTGGGCACAGAAAGGAGAGAGCACTGTTTGTTCACAAGCAAAGAGACAGCAAGAAGCTGCTGTGTGTCCCCTCACTGTGCAAAGTCTGCACCTGGTGGCTTCCATGTCCTGAGCAAATTGTCTGCGGACGGAAGGTCACCGTTTGGAGGAATATGATGAAGACCGTTCTTTGTTTTTGATAAAATGTAAAGGGTACTGATGAAGGCAACATGAAAAAATTGCTTGCAGGCTTGGAGAGGCCGTTGGAAGTCAACAACCATGAGACTGTTGTAGGATGAGTACAGAAACTGGCCTAATGTTTTTGAGGAATAAGTTCACGCACACATCACAGACACGGTCCCAGGACGACATGCCACAGACTGGGGCAATGTGCGTACGCCAAGAAGCGGGTTAGCAATGCCAAGAAAGGGGCATGGCTCTTCCAGATACAGCAGCATCTTCTCTCTGCATCATCTGGGCTCTGAACCAAGAGCCCAACCCAGCCGTGCTGTTCGGCGGGAGGAGAAAGGCAAGGGAGGAACATGCATCCCCACATCACACCTCATGTTAGCTTTGTCTCTGCCACTAGCGAAGGCACGAGGTGCAGAACCACACCCTATAAGTTCAGGCCTAAAAAATACCCAGCCTGTAAAATACAAATTCCACTAGGAAACTGTTCTCAGGACACCTCGAATATCAGGTTAAGCGTCTGTGTTTTTATTTGAAAAATTCAATGTCCCTGAGGATGTGCTCAGTGAAGAACAAGAGAATGTTAAATAATGTGGAGCACTTTCATCTTAAACCCTATTTTCTATTTCTATTGTTAACAACACAAATAGATTAAAAATTCTGAACCCATCTTGGATTCCTGACTATGGTGAGAGAGCTTTGAAAAGACTAGTGTATTTTGATCATGGTTTTTATAAAACACCTTTGCTGTTTGTTCACTGTTGTGATTAATTGTGCCATCTAAGACTGCTGGAGTATATGCTGAAGAACTGAACATGTGCCTTTATAGGGTACTTAGAAATAATAAACTTGGGGCGCCTGGGTGGCTCAGTGGTTTAGCCTCTGCCTTCGACTCAGGTCATGATCCCAAGGTCCTGGGATCGAGCCCTACATTCGGCTCTCTGCTCAGCAGGGAGCCTGCTTCCCCCTCTCTCTGCCTGCCTCTCTGCCTACTTGTGATCTGTCAAATAAATAAATAAAATCTTAAAAAAAAGAAATAATAAACTTAATAACCCCCAACATATCGCACAGACCTCGCAATGCCTAAATTACTGTACCAAACCCAAGAGTGTCTATACTGTATGTCACTAAAATAACAAGAAACTATTGTTCTAAGCATCTAAGCACTGTGACCCAGGGGACAGTAGCTTGCCTTTTCCCTTTAGAGAGCTATGACCTTGAGATCTCTTTTAAATAGTAGAAAAAAAGAATATGATTAACCATTTTTACACTTGACATTGTTATCTAGTAGAAAACACAACTTCTATCTACACTTAAAAGATTTTGATAACAATTTCAAAATAAAAATACCAACTATGATGGTGGACTGAATAATGCCCTCTGTTCTCTCCCCCAAATGTCCACAATCTTATCAGCAGAACGTCTGCATAGGTCATCGCACAGGGAAAAAGGAACTTCGCAGCTATGACGGAGGATCTTGAGTTAGTCTTAGCCTGGCTTTTTTCACATGCACCCAACCATGTCAGCACACAGGTCCTCAGAATATGGAGACAAGAGGGTCAAACACACAGATGGTGAAATGACAAAGTAGGCTTTAGGAAAGAAAGAAAGAATCGAAGATGCTGTGTTTCTGGCACTGAAGACGAAGGAGGGGTCTAAGTCAAAGAATTAGGTGGTTTTTGGAAAGTGGAAAAGACAAGGCAACAGATTCTTCTCCAGAGCCTTTAAGGGGAACCAACCCTGGTAACATCATGTCTTCAAACCAAAGGAGATGAACTTCGGACATTTTTTTCTTCAGTATAGTTGACACACAGTATTACATTAGTTTCGGGTGTACAAATTAGTGATTTGACAAGTCCACACCTTATGCTGTGTTCACCACAATGTAGCTACAGTCTGTCCTGTTACATCACTAGAATGATTTCACTGACTGTATTCCTTATCCGTGACTTACTCATTCCATGACTGAAAGCCGGTGTCTCCCGCTCCCCTTCACCTGTTTTGCTCACTCCCCCTTCTACTCCCCCCCTCTGGCAACCATCAGTTTGTTCTCTATATTTACAGTTCTGATTCAGCTATTTGTTTCTTTATTCATTTTTGAAACTTCCATTTTATGGGTGGCATCATAGGGGATTTGTCGTTCCCTGATCAACTTATTTCACTTAGTATAATAACTTCTAGATCCATCCATGTGGTCATAAGCAGCATGATATCATCCTTTTTTTAGGGCTGTGTAATATTTAATTGCTTATATAAATCACATTTTCCTTATCCATTCACTCATTGATGGACACTTAGGTTGCTTCCATGTTTTGGCTATTGTTAATGATGCTGTAATTAATTTAGGGGTGCATGGATTCTGGCAAGCTAGTGTTTTTGTTTTCCCTAGGTAAATACCCAATGGTATGGTATTTCTATTTTTAATTTTTTGAGAAACCTCCATACTGTTTTCTACTGTGGCTGCACCAACTTATATTCCCACCACCAGCCAACAGGTTTCCTTTTTCTCCACATCCTAACACTTGTTGTTTCTTGTCTTTTTTATTTTAGCCATTCTTATAGGTGTGAGGTCATAGGTCATTGTATTCCCTGATGATGAGGGATGTTGAGCATCTTTTTATGTGTCTGTTGGCCCTCTGAATGTCTTCTTTGGAAAAAATATTTATTCAGGTCCTCTGCCCATTTTTTAAATTGGATTGTTTGTTTTTTTGAGTGTTGGGTTGTATATTTTCTTTATATATGTTGGATATTAATCCCTTTTTGGGTAATTTTGGACTTCTAAGTTCCAAAAATAAAAGAGAATAAAGCTGCATTGTTTTAAGCCAATACATTTGTGGTAATTTGTTATAGCAACAATAGAAATATAATGCAGCCATCTTTTCACACTTTCCTTACCGCTCCATACCCAGATCTGGGGAAACAATACCTACGATCTGTGTTAAGAAAAATATCTTTCCCACTCAGGAGAGGGTAGATATTAACTAGTGTACAGTAGTAAAAGTAATTCACCTGTGAAAGTGTAATGGTGGTGTGACATGTACAGAGAAATAGAACATGGCAGCCAGCTTTATAGATGAACATAATTTAATGTACGAGAAATAGATTCTTAAATGTCCCTGGTAATGTGACCTTGGAAAGCCACCTGAGTACAAACATACTATCTTTAATTTTCATTTTTCCATATTTTAGGATTTTCCTAAATTAAGTTTCCTTAAGGCAAAGGGCATATGCCTCACCTACTTTAAGTCTCAGAGACACAACCTCTGCTTCTTGCCACCTGCCAGGCTTCCCACCCCTTAACCCAATTATAAATGGCTTGGTGAATATACATCAGAGGAGTAGTGGAACTGATTTTTGGATTAAAAAAACCTGGTTTTAAGTTCTGGTTCTGCTGCTACGCTTGGGCAATCTCAATCTCTCTGAGCTTCAGTTTCCATTGTCTCTGGGACATAATTGGTCATGGATCCCTCAGGGAGATAGGGAAATTAAATGAGATGAACGGTGACTGAATAAGATGTAGTCATTGTACTTAATAACAGAATAAACACCGCTATTTACATAATGTTGCACATTTACCTAGCTTTCCATTTCATGCAATTACACTGCAAGTCATTCAATCATCCTAGTGCCTCCGAGATGTCAGGGAGTGGATGTGACTGCCTTCCCCACTTAGCAGTTAAAGAAACTGAAATTTTAGAGAATATCTTGTCCATGAGCTAAGGAACGGCAAAGCAGGGCCTTGAGTCAAGGTCTTCTGATTCTACCTCTCATGAGCTCTCTTCCTTGAGACTAAAATAGATCCTTTCTTCTCCAAATTGAAAGAAGAACAGACGATCTTCCCAAAGAATAACAACGCTCTGTGATGATCCATCTATGCTCATAAATTGGAAGTAGGATTCAGGAGCTGTCAGCACCACTTGCCTGAATGGCATAGGTGTGTTTGGGGGGCAGAGTGAGGGAGATGTATAACAGGAGACCTGTGATTAGAAATGCCTCATGTTAAGCCTTGGAGGGTAGAGTCCCCATGGAAAGGTCTGCCACACTGAAGCCTGACCCTGGAAAGCCATTCACTTTTCTATTTCCACAACAATATTTTTGCTTCTGCAGTATTTTTAGTTCCTCTAGGTTTAATTTGAAATGGATTTTAATTTAGTTTAACTAGGTACTGAACACCTAATTAATACTTAAAGCACTTCAGTTTGGATCAGAATGAAGATGCCTCCTACTAATAATATTTAATGATTATTTAGGGCAATATTTTAAAAATGAGATTTCTAATGGGTTTACATAAATATTTGACACAGCTTCATTATCTTTACAAATATGAATGGAGGCTGAAGAAATAATACTATTTCTCAGCAAGCATTCCTATCTAATAATGTGGTTGGTAAGTAGAATCCATTTGGAAAAACAAGGTTTTGTGCTCTTTCTAATGCAACTTATATTTTTTGCTTATTCATCAGAGATTAGCCACTAAAATAGAAGCAAGCTCACCATCAATTCCTCCTCTTTACTGTTCTCTCTTATTTACTTTTATAGATGTACAGAAGACATCAGGGTCAGATGTGCATTTCCAAAACATTTATTAATATCTAAACTGGCTGCTTCTGAACCTACCTAACTCCGTCATTATCATTACTATTAGCAACCACAAATATTTGTGATTGTCTATTACTCAGAAGACATTATGCTAAGTTCTGGAAAAAGAAAAAAAGGAAGGTATTAGGTGTTATTTATGTCCTTCCAAATAGTATATAGATTCCCTGGGAGTAAGGAACATGTTTTTCTCATTTTTCTTTGTATTTTCAGAGCCTTCTGTCAGGCACAGACAAAGCAGTCAAGATTTTTTTCCCAAACAACAGATCTACAAAATTAAAATGGTAATAATAATGTCTCCCTGGCTGATATTGCCCATCTGTATGATTGTAACAATCATTTATGCCAACATTCACTCAGCTTGGCCTCTACTTAATTTATAGGTTGTCAAATATTTTGAATATCCCTTAATGTCTAGGTAAAAAAGTGCTCTAAATAGTCAATGGTGTAATGCATGTAAAATACTTAGAGAAGTTTGAATAAATGTTAATAATAATGATGGTTCTAAAGATTGGGATGATGATTAAGCTTAGAAAAATGAACATAAGAGGAAAAATTACTAATCAAACAGCATGCTAATAACCAGGTGAATAGAAAAGTACATTCCTAGAAGTTGAGAAAAGAGAAGAATTGGGGCCACGTATGAGATACATGATATTTGAAGAGGGATCTGAAGAACTGGTATGACATACATAAATAAGAAAATTCACTTTTGCAGGTTCAATTACACAGCTATAAAGTTTCTATATTAAGTGATGGTACATTCACACAAAATGTTTTGAATTTCTGAAAGACAATAAGATTTAGAGTTTTCAAAAATAAAATATATGAGTTATTTCAAAGGTAAATAAAAATCACTATGTCTTGATTAGTTTATTCCCCAACGTTTGTATAGTTTTTGTAATATTGAAGTCCTAGGGAAATGGAAAATATAAACTAAAGATTAAAAATGTGTCTAAAGGTTGACATTGACCAAACATGCTTAACAAATATAAAGAAATCACTCAACAATCGCTTCTCGGCCTTTTGGCTAAGATCAAGAAATTACTCATCAATAAAGTTATAGCACTCAAAATTAAAATCTGATTAGAAGAAAACACGTAATTATCACTGGTGTATAACAGAGACTATGATTTAAAGAAGGACAAATACTGACATAATGTTTTGAATACTGTATTGTTAGAATTACAACAGATATAGATGTGATATATTTAACAATAATAGCACTAAGGAAGGAGATGAAATGGAACTAATTTGGAATGTAATTTAGATATTTTACCAAATTAAGTCAGTATTAACTTAAAGTAGATGGTGCTAAATTGAAATGCATACCCCCAGAACATCCACTACAAAAATAACTCAAGAAATGTGGTAAAAAATTAATGAAATGGAACATTAAGGAGGAATAAAGAGAAAAATACCTGAGACACATAGAAAACAAATATAAAGCAGTTAATATAAATCCAACCATTGCAAAAATTACAATAAATATAAATACACCAGCAATCAATCTAAAGGCAGATTATCAGACTAGATTTTGTAAAAGCCCAGCTATGTGTAATATGCATAAGATACAATTTAGATTCAATGATACAAAAAAGTGGAGAATAAAAAAAGATGAAAATATAGACCATGTACATGGTAACTATAAGTGAGTGGTTATATATTTTTTTTTATTTCTTTTCAGCGTAACAGTATTCATTGTTTTTGCACCACACCCAGTGCTCCATGCAATACATGCCCTCCTTAATACCCACCACCTGGCTCCCCTAACCTCCCACCCTCTCCCCTTCAAAATCCCTCAGGTTGTTTTTCAGAGTCCATAGTCTCTCATGGTTCACCTCCCCTTCCAATTTCCCTCAACTCCCTTCTCCTCTCCATCTCCCCATTTCCTCTATGTTATTTGTTATGCTCCACAAATAAGTAAAACCATATGATAATTGACTCTCTCTGCTTGACTTATTATATTTTTAACACAAAAAAGCTACACCTTAAGAAATGTTAATAGAGTCAACAAACATGGCTTAATAGTAACAATGTCAAATCATCAGTAAGATATAACAATCATAAACATGTATGCATCTAAAAAGAGAGCACCACATACATGAAGCAAAAATGGAAAAGAACTGATAAGAGAAATACACAAAAATGAACAATAATAATTGGAGATGTTTATGCCGAATTCTTAGTCAGTGATAGAAACCTTAAGCAGAAAATCACCAAGGATTTAGAAGATTGAACAACATTCTAAACTAAGTTTTGATAAATTTAAAAACATTAAAATAATTGAGAGTATGTTTCCTGACCCCAGTGGAATTAATTAGATGCTTATAACAGAAAAGAATTAGAAAAATCTTCAACAACTTAGCAATAAATAACACTTGTATATAATCCATTAAGTCAATCTAAGATAAAATCAAACAGAATTTTGAAAATAAGTTGAACTAAATTAAAACATAAACAAAAGATATTACAATTTATGTGCTATGGCTAATGGAGCCCTTACAGAGAAATTTAGATATAAATGCTTATATTAGAAAATAAGAACCATTTAGAGGAGATAGGAAGATGGCCGCAGACAGAGTAGGAGGACCCTAGGCTCACCTCATCCCACTAATATGACTAGATAACTATTAAATCATCCTAAATACTCCAGAAATTGACCTGAAGACCAACAGAACAAACTCCACAACTAGAGGAAGAGAAGAGGCCACATCGAAGATGGTAGGAAGGGCAAAGACAGAGAGGTGGTTTAGGGGAGAAATGGATCCTGGCTGCTGAGGAGGGGAGGGAGCTGAGCTCATGAAGAAAGATGAGAGAACAAGAGAGAGAGAGAGAGAGAGGCACAGGAGCTGAATTTCATGACTTCTTGCAACCAGTGGGGCTTAATCCTGGAATTTAAAAGGTCAGAGGGCTTGACTGGATTAGAGCTTGGAGGATACTGCACTGCTCTTGAAGAGAAGGCAGACAGACAACCCAGGGGTAGACAACAGGGAAACAGCAGATCTGAGGAGTGCCTGGGTTACACTCTTCTCTAAGCGCATCCCTGAGATGCAATGTTTCTGGAGACATTTATCACACGAGTGGACATCAAAAGAAAGCCTGAATAGCAATACTTACATTGGACAAACTGGACTTTAAAACAAAGTCTGTAACAAGAAATAAGGAAGGACACTATATATTATAACGACAATATAATAATTATGAATATTTAGGCACCCAAGATGGGAACACGCAAATATATAGAAGAGTTAATAATAAACACAAAGGAAATAATTGTTAATAATAAATAGTATTAGGGGACTTTAATACCCTATTTACAGCAATGGACAGACCATTTAAACAGAAAATTAACTAACTAACTAAATACTAAAAATAAACAAGGAAACAATGACTTCAAATGACACACTGGACCGGATGAACTTAATGGGTATATTCAGAACATTTCATCCTAACATAGCAAAATACACATTCTTTTCAAGTGCACATGGAACATTCTCCAGAGTAGATCACATATTAGCCCAAAAAACAGGCCTCAACAACTACAAAAAGACTGAAGTCATGCCATGTACCTTTTCTGACCACAACACTGTGAAACTAGAAGTCAGCCAGAAGGAAAAATCTAGAAAGACCACAAATACATAAAGGTTAAATAATATGCTACTAAATAATGAATGGGTTAGCAAGGAAATTAAAGAGGAAGTTAAAAATATATGGAAAAAAATGAAAATGAAAATGCAATAGTCCAAAATCTTTGGGATGCAGCAAAAGTGGTCATAAGAGGAAGTAGGTAGCAACACAAGCCTACCTCATGAAGCAAGAAAAATGTCAAATGAACAACCTTTAACACCTAAAGGAACTAGAAAAACAAAAAGAAGTTAAGCCTAAAGACAGTAGAAGGAAGGAAATTAAAAAATTAGAGCAGAAATAAATGATACAGAAAATAAAAATATAATAAAACAGATCAATGAAACCAGGAGCTGGTTCTTTGAAAAAATAAAATCAATAAACCTCTGACCAGACTTATCAAAAAGAAAAAGATAAAGGACCCAAATAAATAAAATCACAAATGAGAGAGGAGAGATCACAACCAACATCACAGAAATACAAACAATTATAAGAGAATACTAAGAAAAATTATATGCTGACACACTGGGCAATCTCGAAGAAATGAACAAATTCCTAAAAGCCTACAAACTACTAAAACTGAAACAGGAAGAAATAGAAAATTTGCACAGACTGACAACCCACAAAGAAATTGAATCAGTAAAAAAAACAAAACAAAACAAAAACCTCTCTGATGAATATAGATGCAAAAATTCTCAACAAAATATTAGCAAACTAAATCCAACAATATTTTTTAAAGATTTTATTTATTATTTGACAGACAGAGATCACAAGTAGGAAGAGAGGCAGGCAGGGAGAGAGAGGAGGAAGCAGGCTCTCTGAGGAGCAGAGAGCCCCATGCCAGGACCCTGGGATCATGACCTGAGCCGAAAGCAGAGGCTTTAACCCACTGAGCCACCCAGGCGCCCCCAACAATATATTTTTAAAAAGCATGCACTGTGATCAAGTGGGATTTACTCCTGAGTTGTAACGGTGACTCAATATTCCCAAATCTATCAACGTGACACACCACATCAACAAGAGAAAGAGAAGATCCGTGGGATCATTTCAGTAGATGCAGAAGAAGCATCTGACAAAGTACAACACCCATTCATGGGAAAACCCCTATACAAAGTAGGTTTAAAGGGAACATACCTCAGTATAATAAGGCCATCTATGGAAAAAACCCACATGTGATATCAGTCTAAACAGGGAAAAACTGAGAGCTTTTTCTCTAAAGTCAGGAACAATACAGATATGCCCATTCTGACCACTGTTATTCAGCGTAATACTGGAAGTCCTAGCCACAGCAATCAGACAAGAACAAAAATATAAAGCATCCAAATTGGTAAGAAGAGGTCAAACTGTCACTATGTGCAGAGACACAATACTACATACAGAAAACCCACATGAGCCCACCAAAAACCTGCTAGAACTGATACCCAAATTCAGTAAAGTTACAGGATACAAAATCAACATACAGACATCTGCTGCATTTCTATACCAATAATGAAGCAGTAGAAAGAGAAATTAAGGAATCAGTCTCATTTACAATTGCACCAAAAACAGTAAGAAACCTAGGAATAAACCTATACCAAAGGAGTGAAAGACCTATACTCTGAAAACTATAAAACACTAATGAAATTGAAGACCACACAAAGAAATGGAAAGACATTCCATGCTCATGGACTGAAAGAACAAATATTATTAAAATGCCTATACTACTCAAAGCAATCTACATGTTTAATGCAATCGCTATCAAAATACTACCAGCATTTTTTGCAGAGGTAGAAGAAACAATCCTAAAATTTGTGTGGGACTACAGGAGATCCTGAATAGACAAAGCAGGCTTAAAAAAGAAAAGCAAACCTGGAGGCATCACAATTCTGGACTTCAAGCTATATTACAAAAGCTTAGTAATCAAACAGTATGGTACCGGCACACAAACAGACACATAGATCAATAAAACAGAATGGAAAACCCAGAAAGCAATCCACAACCCTATGGTCAACTAATCTTCAACAAAGCAGAAAAGAACATCCGATGGGAAAAAGTCTCTTCAATAAATGGTGTTGGGAAAACTGGGCAGAAACATGCAGAAGAATGAAACTTAATCACTTTCTTACACCATACACAAAAATAAATTCACAATGGATTAAAGGCCTAAATGAGAGATATGAAACCATAAAATCCCAGAAGGGAACACAGGCAGTAATTTCTTTGACATGGGCCATAGCAACATCTTCTAGATATGCCTCCCGAAGCAGGGAAACAAAAGCAAAAATAAACTATTGAGACTACAAAACGCTTCTACACAGCAAAGGAAACAATAAGGCAACCTGTGAAACTGGTAAGATATTTGCAAATGACATATCTGATAAGGGGTTAGTATCCAAAATATATAAAGGACTCATAAAATGCAACATCCAAAGGAATAATCAAATTTAAAAATGGGCAGAAGATATGAATAGACTTTTTTTTTTCCAAGAAAGACACACAGATGGCCAACAGACACATGAAAAGATGCTCAACATCACTCATCATTAGGAAAATGTAAATCAATACTACAAAGAAATATTACCTCACAACTGTAAGAATGGTTAAAAATCAACAACACAGGAAACAACAGATGTTGGCGAAGATGTGGAGAAAGGGGAATCCCCCTACACTTTTGGAGGGAATGCACACTGGTGCAGCCACCATCGAAAGCAGTATGGAGGTTCCTCAAAAAGTTAAAAACAGAACTACCCTGTGACCCAGCAATTACAGTCCTACATATTTCTCCAAAGGATACAAAAATACTAATTCAAAAGGATACATGCACCCTAATATTTAAAGCAGCATTATCTATAATGGCCAAATTATGGAAACAGCCCAAGTGTCCATGGATCAATGAATGGATAGAGAAGTGGTATATACATACAATGGGATATTACTCAGCCATAAAAAAGAATGAAATCTTGCCATTTGCAACAACGTTAATGGATCTAGAGGTATTATGCTAACTGAAGTAAGTTAGTCAGAGGAGGACAAATACCATATAATTTTACTCATATGTGGAATTTAAAAAAAACAAATGAAAAAAGGGAAAAAAGAGAGACAGACAAACCAAGAAATAGGTTATGAATTCTAGAGAATGTGACCAGAGGGAGGTGGGTGGGGGGATGGGGAAACAGGTGATGAGGATGAAGGAGCGCACGTGTCCTGATGAGCATCAGGTGATGGATGGAAATGTTGAATCACTATATCGCACACTTGAAACTAATATTAATATTACACTGTATGTTACTGTATGTTAACTATACCAGAATTTAAATTTTACAAAAAGGTTTAAAAAAAGATCCATCTTAAATAACTTATGCTTCTTAAGAAGATAAAAAAAGAAAAAAAAAGGCAAATCAACTGAAAGTTAGCAAAAGTAAAGACATAGTAAGATCTGAGCTGAAATCAATAAAACAGTTAACAGAAAAATAATCAAAACAAATAATGAAACTAAGAAATAGTTCTTTAGTTAATCAACAGAACTGACAAGCTTTAGCTAAGCTAACCAAGGAAAAAAGAAGACACATTGAAATCAAGGATGAAAGAGATACATCACTTCCAATCCTACTAAAATTAAAAGAATTATAAAGAAACAGAATGAACAAATTTATTCCAATGAAGTTAGGAAATTTAGATAAAATGGACAAATTTTTCAAAAACTTGTAAATCACCAAAGTGACTTAAAAAGAAATAGAAATATGAATAGTTCTAAACCAAGTAAAGAAATTGAATGTTTTTAAGAAATTGTAACTTTTAATGTTCCCATAAAGAAAACTCAAGGACATATGGCTCCATTGATGATTTCTATCAAATATTAAAACAAAACCAATCCTCCATAAACTCTACAAAATGGCGAGAGGAACACTTTGCAATTCAATCTTTAAGCCCAATGTCTTCCTATGCTAAAGTCACACAAAGATATCACAGGAAAACAAAACAAAACAAAACAAAACCCTACAATGGACTAATATCCTCCGTAAGCACATACTACAAAGTCCTTAGGAAAATACTAGCAATTGAAGTTGATATATAAAAAAGATAACATACCATGACCAAGCTCCATTTGTCGCAGGTATGAACAGACCGGTGATAGTGCGTGATGTGATGAGCACAGGGTATCACAGACAACTGATAAATCACTGAACTCTGAAACTATAATAATGTACTATATGCTAATTAGTTGAATTTAAATAGAAAATCAGTCAATATTATACACAATATTAACAGAAAATGGAAAAATCCAAATGATAATAATCACAGACAAAATGTCAAAACTCATTATTCATTCATGAAAAAAAAAAGCTCAGAGACCAGGAATAGAAAGATATTTATTTCCTCAATCTTGTAAAGAATTCCATGAAAAACCTACACCTTCATCCCTACCCAGGGGTGACTGAATGCCTTCTCCCTGAAATGAGGCTTCAGATGGCACAGCTGGATGGACACAGTAGAAACCACATAGTTCACAGCAACTGCAATAATTAGTACTGGGCCCATGAGAGAAAAATCTCTATGTCACACAAAAGAAGCCACCTACAAAAATGTCCCACATACTGTACGATTGCACTTGTGTGGAATTTCAAAAGGACAGAGAGCAAAATCTATTGTTGTCTGAGCCTGGCAGGTGGGGTACATGGATTGGCTGCAAAAGTCACTAAAACTGTGCCTTAACGATGGACTGAGAAATATGAATTACACTTCCGTGAAACTGTTAAAAATAAACAAGCTCTGCTTGTTTTTTGTTGTCTACGTCTCTTAGGAATGCTTCCTTCAAGACAAGCCCTCTCTCTTATACCTCTGTTTTGTTTTTCTTTCAGGAATGTTTAAAATAGCCCATAATCTGGATCCATGCATTATCTTTCTTGAGGTATCACTTAAGTTGTTCCTCTATTCCCTTTTACTGGAAATGGCAAACAGCTAGAGGCTTAATTTAATTTTAGTTTACCTCCTTTTGCCAGAATTCTTCATACATATCACATGGTATTTGAAGTAAAATTATAGAACTGTAATCCAACATCTTAAAGCAACTGAGAGAATTAAGAAAATACTTGAATAAAATCTAAGAAACTGCATTTGCCAAATATATATACACATATATATAATGTATATGAGTATATCCATACACATATATTTACCAAATAGACATCTAGCATATTCTCTTTATATACCATATACTATACTTGTATTTGAAGCTGAACGTATAACAAAGAATCTTGATAGTTATCAATTGTAGCTTCTCCAACATAGAAAATACTAGAAGAAGGAAGAAGGAAACTTATTTTAACTGAATCCCATCCATAACCCAGAAGTAAAGCTTAAAATACTTTATTTTCATGTTGGTTATTACACTTTCATTTTTAAAATAAATATTTATGATACAGAAAAAAACAGTTTTCTTATGTTTGAGATTACATTTGTAACTTAAAGAATTAAAAGGAACTAGATAATGAAACTAAGTAAAAATGTATCATTGAAATGTATTGCTTAAACATAGTAAAGGTATTTGAAGACCTAAAAATCTTTGGAAAATACCTATTATGATTTCTGTCGTCTGCTGCAACACACTCACAGCAGTTACTTATTGATCATGTTTTTGAATTTTTATAGCTTACAGAATATATTTAATTTTGCTAATATTATTTGCCAGAGGAAACTAATATTTCAACATTAGCAGTCATTTTAGAACTTTTTTTTTTAATTTTTATTTTTTATAAACAAATTTTTATCCCCAGGGGTACATGTCTGTGAATTGCCAGGTTTATACACTTCACAGCACTAACCATAGCACATACCCTCCCCAATGTCCATTACCCCACCCACCT
>PISX010011279.1:0-66175 GCA_004024625.1 Mellivora capensis | reverse complement strand
CCCCCCAACCCCCCATGTTGCATCTCCACTTCCTCATATCAGGGAGATCATATAATAGTTGTCTTTCTCCGATTGACTTATTTCACTAAGCATGATACCCTCTAGTTCCATCCACGTCGTTGCAAATGGCAAGATTTCATTTCTTTTGATGGCTGCATAGTATTCCATTGTGTATATATACCACATCTTCTTTATCCATTCATCTGTTGATGGACATCTAGGTTCTTTCCATGGTTTGGCTATTGTAGACATTGCTGCTATAAACATTCGGGTGCACGTGCCCCTTCGGATCACTAGAAATCTGTTTTCAAATAACATCTCTAAGAAGTCTTCTGTTTCTATAGGAAAAGAAGACCACTAAAAAAAAAACCAGAGCCACAGACGGGATCATTAGAGCTCTCCTCCCTGTCACGGCAGTGCCACAGACGGCCAGGATGCTGTCATACAGTTGTGCTCATTCAGGTTATAAAGAAGAGGAACAGGTTCTCTACATGGATATCAGTTACTTATTCTGAAGTGACATGAGAAAGTAGGGAAGAACAAGCAGTGCTCTCCACAGCCATAAGCAATCAGAAGGTTCTGGGGGCGCCTGGGTGGCTCAGTGGGTTGAGCCATTGCCTTCGACTCAGGTCATGATCTCGGGATCCTGGGATCGAGCCCCGCATCGGGCTCTCTGCTTAGCAGGGAGCCTGCTTCTCCCCTCTCTCTGCCTGCCTCTCTGCTTACTTGTGATCTCGCTCTGTCAAATAAATAAATAAAATCTTAAAAAAAAAAAAATCTAGATCTCCACATTGCCTGTTGAGTAACTGCCAGTCCAGACAAACTAGTATTCAAGAGCCTTCATTACATAGATTCCAACTAAAAAAAAAAAAAAGGAAGGTTCTGGAAGGTCTGCAAGGAAATGCAGCCCCAGGTAGGGTAGGGTGAGTTCCTCAGCTGTCAAGGCATTCCTTGCTCCTCCAGTGTAATTCAGTCATGTGTTTGGCTCAGTTTAACTCTGTCTTTGCCTCTCTAGGGGCACTGAACAGAGTGGTTAAGAACACAGGCGCTGGAGCCCCCACTGCCTGGGCTCAACTCCAGGCCTTGTGTCTAAGACACTCAGGAAAAGATCTCAACAGGCCTCATCCTCTTCAGCAGGTGTCTATCTGGCAGCATGCTCCCAGCCATCATCTCACAGGCCACAGGACAGACTAGACAAATCCTTTAAATGGACACGAGTCCTTTGCTGGGTTCGTCATATGATGGTAAGTATGTTACCCATGTGAGGAGCCCTGTCACTACCCTTCTCCAAAGGGCACAGGACAGATCCTCAGAGACCCTTGGCCTGCCATCTGCTCCTCAAGAGGCACAAGCCAGACCCTGAGTTAATTCGTAAAGGAACTGAGCTGATTAAGCTATGTAATTAAGCCATGTAATTAAGCTATGTAATAATCACATATAATAACATAGCATAGTACATAATAACATATAACAGACAATATCATACATATTTATATATTCACATTACATTCACATTACATATTTTATGTATTTGCATTCATTATATACAATATATTCACTTATATTTATTTTATATATAATACATGGAATGTAAAATGTGATATATAAATATATATAAAATAAAGGAATTTATTTAACTAAGCAATATAAAATGAAGTTATATAAAATTTAGAAAGAAACAGAATACTTGCTAAATGTTCCACAGTGGTCTAACTTCCGTTAAGACCATCACCAACACCCTTCATAATCAACTGTAAGAGAAGACCTATTGCTTCTAGATAGACTCTACTTATTAATAATACAGTCATCCCCCTTCTCAACCGGGGCTACCTTCCAAGACTCCCAGTGGATGCCTGAAACCGTGGCTAGTACAGAACTAGTATAAAAAACATAGTACACTATGTTTTTTCTTACATACACATGTCTCTGGGAAAGTTTAATTTATGAGTCGGGCACAATAAGAGACTGACAACAACTAATAAGAAAATGGAATAACTGTAACGATATACTGTAATAGATGTTATGTGAAAGGATGTCCGTCTCAGGATATTTGATTGGTCTTCACTCACCCTTCTTACAATGAGGTGAGATGACAAAATGGCGGGGATCGAAGAGGAAGTAGAGGGAATGACCCCAGTGCCCGGAAGCAGTGTCAGGTGACCACTGATGTTCTGATGCATCAGGAGGAGGAGCATCTGCTTCTGGATGGCAGTTGATGGCCAGGTAACTGAGACCACGAGAGCTGAAAATGTGGATAAAGTGGGACTACTGGAATCTTGTGTATGGCATCACTGTCATACGGTATCATTTCTTCAAAACTTTTTTAATATAAAATTTCTATTTTAACAAGCCAAATTAAGAAATGTCATAGAATTGGTTATGTCTACTGGAGAGTAAAAATTAATTAAAATTTTTTTCATGATAAATATCCAACATCACAAATAAGGAAATGTTAATCCAATACCTGGGCCGTCCTCCCCCTCCATGTGCCCACCTGTCATCGACAATAGCCAGTGTTTGACAGTCATATTTTCGTTTATCTTTTCGCTGAGAGATGAAAGTGAAATCCTCAGGTAGAAAAAGAACACAAATACTATGTCCTAGCTTCAAGCTTCAAGCTATACTTCTCTAGTGTACAAATTTCCTTTATAGCACTGTTTCCTCAGTCAGTACCCAAATGCTGTTGGTGGCCATGGAAATTCCTCTTATCATGGCCTCAAATAGAATAATCTCTTTATTTTTCTTCCTGCCTCCAAACAAGGAAATGGTAACTCAAGTTTATAGACCTCTAGGGATTCCACAGATCTGCTTTAGCCAGCATCTGAAATCCCAGAAAATGTATGCAAATCTTTTTACATTTGCTCTTTATATAGGAGAGCTCCAAAGCTTCTCTCAGATTTTTATATGAACCTATTACCTACAAACTGTTAAGAACCTCTGCCTCTGCCACATCTCAAAAGCATAGTAAACGGACTTTCTTACTTCCATTCCTTAGCTGATTCTCCATATCAAGATCCTGCACCTGTCACCACATCCAGGATGCCTTCCCTGACTGTATCATCTATAACCAATTTCCCTCATGCTTTCCTGCCTTTTTTTAAAGAATGTGAACAAATATTTATTTATTACAGATGCTCTTTTTTTTAAGATTTTATTTATTTATCCGACAGACAGAGATCACAAATAGGTAGTGAGGCAGGCAGAGAGAGAGGAGGAAGCAGGCTCCCTGCTGAGCAGAGAGCCCGATGTGGGGCTTGATCCCAGGACCCTGAGATCATGACCTGAGCTGAAGACAGAGGCTTTAACCCACTGAGCTACCCAAGCGCCCGCCCCCCCTTTTTTTTTCATTTAGCAATTCTTCTATTACTTTATTTTAATTGAAACATTCATACATGAGGAGAGGTTTCCATTCTTTAGTTTTTTAACATAATATACAGAACCACAATACTATTTCAATTTCAAATTATGAGAGCTTACATTCAAATATGCTTGGATTTGACAAGCTGCTGTTACAATACTGAGAAAATTCATGAAAAAGGCATTTAACAATTTGTAAGATAATCAAATATCTTTTTGCTACTTAAAACAGGCCACTTTTGTAGTTATCACAGTCTGTTGAAACCTCATTCATCTGACAAATATTTATTGGGCATGTATTATGTGCAGGTCACTATACTAATTGAGGTATGCCTTGTTCCCTGCCACACTGTTAGAAAATGGCAAGGAACATTCCAGTATCCAGGATAGATCTTGCACCCAAGGACATATTGCATTTATAGCTCCATTGAATAGAAATAAAAATGAGCAGTGGCACTTTAGTGGGCTGACATCCAGCTCAAGAAAAACATGTAAAATCAGACTCATGATTTTTTTGTTTCCCCTTTTAAATGCAAAAGGTAGAGTTCCACAGAAAAAGGAAAAGTCAATTTATCCTGAGCATGGTAATAAAGATACCCAAGCAAAGGTTCCCTTCCATGCCCCAATACACCGTTGCACTAGCAAATTATTTCAGAATCACAAACTATGTATGCTGATCTCCACCGGCCCTCCTAGTAGCATCTCAAATACACCAGTGTCCATGCGAGCCCTATAGTCAGGTCCGCACAAAAAAACACGCCTGGAAAACAGCTCAACATGAAGTTCCCTTCCTCCTGCTTGGAATCAGAAACATCAAATTCATACACGAAGGGCAACAGAGCAATTACTAAATATGTTGATTTTCCAATCTTGGGAACGTGCTTTTTTTTTTTTTTTTTTTTTAAAGTACTCTGGTCTCTGATGATTAGTGAGTTGTCTGCAATAGGGGTTGACGTTTATCACCCTAAGGACCTGGCAGAAAGTAGTTAAACCCTATTGTCACAGAAGCAAGGGGTGGGGGAGGGAGGCCGATGTGTCCGATTTCAGCACAAACTTGTAACCTAAATCCCATCCCTCCTTCTGATAGATGCTATTTTGATGGGGACTAGTTTTGCAAAACTCTTAACAGGTTAAGCACCCTGTTTCAGTGAAAAGATCTGGGAGACTCTAGCACCGGCACCTTGGACTTAATGCCTTTGATTTTCCATTATCCCACAAACCCGATGGGCTCTTCTCCGTGGAAGCAGGTGGTTGCAAGAATCAAAGGAGAAAAGACGCGCTAAAGCGTCACGTCGTTGTCACCCCAGGTACTGCGTTGCCGTGCTCCCGGCCGGCCAGGTGCACTCGCTCGGCGGCGTCCTCTCCCACGGAGGACGGGCCACGCCGGGAAAGACAGACGAGAAGAGCCTGGGAGGAAGGCAAGAAGGTCACCCCCATCCCCAGGCCGGGCGGGAGCCGCAGAGCCTCACTTCCCGGGCACGTTCGGGCGGGGCGTTCCCAGGGCACCGGGCAGGGAGGCGACACTCCCCGGGCTCCGCTCCGCGCCCGCCGCCCCTCCGAGGCCGTCAGCCTTGCCGGCCTGGAGGCGCCGCGGGCCTCGGTCCCCAGACCGCCGGAGCCCGAGCGCCGCCTCCGGAGAGGTGAGGGCGGGGCGGGGAGGCGGGGATGGCGATGGGGGCGGGGAACCGCGCGCCCGGGGCCGCGGGCGGTCACCCAGCGGCTGTCGCGGCGCCCGCGCCGAGGCCCCCGAGCCCCAGGAACGGCGTTTCCCGCGCCTGGCGCGCGCGTAGGAGGGCGGCCGAAGCCTGGCCCCGGGCCGCGGCGGAAGGAGCGGGCGGAGGGGCCAGCCCCGAGCTCTGCGCGCCGAGCCGCGGCCCGGGAGGCCTCCGGGTCCCTCCGCGTAACTTCGGAAGCCCCGGCACGGCGGGCGCGCGCTCCCACGCGGGCACGCGCGTCCCGGCGCCCCGCTCCCCCGCGCGCGCTCCGTCTGTTTTTCCCGGTTGCTTTCGCTCTTACACTCTGAAATAGGTCAAGGGGTGGAATTTACACCAGGTACGGCCCCCGGCTCTGATGCAAAAGCGGCTTTCTCTCCCCGGCTCCGGGAGAGCCTTGCAACTAGTCGGTTCCGTAGAGCCTCCCGCCCCCATACCGTGCAGAGAGCGCAGGCGACCGTGGCGCGGACAATGGTCTGCAGAGGGGAGCGGCGGCGAGCCTCGCTCCCACCCTAGTTCTGCCGGCCCTGCGCCCGCCCTCCCCCAGCACACCCGGAGGAGGGGGCGCGGCGGGTCGCTTCGCGCGCTCGGGTCCCCGCGCCCGGGGTCTGACCGCCTAGGTGAGTTCGTGCTCTTCCCCCGCCGTTCTGGGCGCCGAGAGTGACCTGTTTACCTTGAAAACTTAGACGTGACCGAAACGGGCGAGCCTGCCCTGCCGTAGGGGGTTGCGGGGTGTGCTTCAGATGTGTGAACACCGGCTAAATCAGAGCTCAAGAGCTGCAGGGGACATGTTTAGTGTCTTAAAGGTGAAAATGAATTCGTATTTTCATGGAATACACGCGTCTCTCTCCCTTTAGAAGCTACCACTTGGAAACTGCTTTTTAACTAGCAGGAGGCGGTGAACTAAGATAACTTAAAACCAGAAAGTTTATCAGAATATGTTTTAGGTGATCTGAAAGAACTTGGGGAAATAGTCAAAGCCGACAACAAAAATACAGTTTAAGAAGGAATTTCAAAACGAGATGGTAGGATTTGCATAATATTTGCCGTAGGTGTATCTCATGGTATTACCTGGGTTCTTTGTGGTGAATATCGTAAGCATACAAACGCTTTATGTAGAAAGAGGGTAAGGCTGTAAACATCTACCCGCAATGCTTTACATCCGTTGGTATGCATGAATTTAAATGTGTAGTGAACATTTCATGTGGGCAGAGAGCTAGAAAATATGTCCTTTTGAGGTTTAGGTTTTTAGCAGTATTACAGGCTACGACTGACATTCAACTCCTTTCAGCGGTTACACGTAGGATCCGTCATGGGACTGATTAGCGTATGCAATCCTTGATATGACTGGCTCATGAATGGTTAATCTGGCCTGAAGTTTATAAAAGGGAGGACTGTAGGTTTTTCTGTCCTTGATGCCTGACCGAAAATGCAGTGTAAAGGACTCCAGTGCTGGTGAAGGATCTTTAGAGGAGCTCAAAGGGGAGGATCATTGGAGAGGAATGAAGGTGACTCCCTGATGGCCACTGATGGCACATACCTTCTTCTAAAGGACATCCCCCGACAAGCTGGAAAGCATCTCCTCACTAAGAAAACCGCTCCAGAAGCTACTGCTTTCTTAATGCATTTGGTCAGACTTGAGAAGGGAGCTCTCTATAGGCTCTTCTTTTAATTCAGAAGAAAGCCTGTCTCTAGAAAGGTTCAATTGCTGTAATGATGTTCTCTGGAAGTAATTTGTCCTTTTGCGTGTGTGCGTGTGCGTATGCGTGTGCGTGTGTGTGTTTTAATATATCCAAATCACTAAGGCAGTTCAAGGTTTTAATAAAATTTTACTTACCGGCAGGATATGAATTTGATAATACTACGCATGGTTAATTCTGTTTCCAAGTGGGAGAGGCAGACATGCTTCCCCAATAAATCTTAGGTCTCTGTTTATGTGGGTTTTCTAAAGCCAAATTTTACCGGCGATTAAGAGGACTCTGAAGAAGGTATTAATGCTTATGGTATTTCTGGCAGGTGGATACGTGAATACTTCTAGGCTATGTCATTGTAAATAATTCTTAGGCACCTTTAGAGAACTAGCATCCAAAATTTGAAACACGTTATGATGAAGGCTCTATCACTGCTTCGAAGAAGGCACAAAGCACCAGACCCCCTTGGCAATATACAGGATCTTAATGCTGAGAAAAAACGTGCAGCTGAGTCTTTGTGTTTACTGCATGAAGATGCTCTGATGTGTATTTTAAATAGGAATTGAGTCAAGCTCTCATTGTGATTTAGCTCTTGGTCTGATGCATTGTTGAGATGAGGCTCAGCACTGGTCTGGGCAATTTTACCTTTCTACTTACAGGTAAATGAGAAAGCGCTCTAAGACTGGCATGAAAGTATTAAGATGCTGGGGTTTTATTTAAGAACAGACCCGGGACACCCGGGTGGCTCATTCGTTAAGCTGCTGACTTGTAGTTTCCTTTCAGGTTATGATCTCAGGGTTATGAGATCAAGCCCCAGGAAGGACTCCACACTCAGCAGGGAGTCTGCTTGAAGATTCTCTTCCTCTGCCCCTCCCCTGACTCACAGTCTCAGATCAATCAATCATTCAATCTTAAAAAGAAATAAAAACAGATTGAGGAAATAAAAATGGAGCCCGATTCTGATATAGTTTGGGCCCTGGAAGGTCTGCAAGCAGAGTGGTGCTAAATGGCCAACTGAATGTCCTTCAGCTGTTGTGAGTTTCTTCTCTTGATGCCGTGAGAGCATACATAGCATTGAGCCCCTAGCTGAGAGGTATCCAAAAGTAGTTGACATCATTCACTTTGGGTACTTACTTCCCATCCAGGCAAACTTCTAACCCCTCAAGAGAAGGAATTTAGAGTCCACACTGGATCACCTGGAGTGAATCCCATCTCTGAGCCATTTCCTCATCTGTGAAATGGCCATCATGAGACTTCCCCACGTGGCTGTGAGAAGCAAATGGAATGATTTGTAAAGAATGCTGAGCATGTAGTCAGCACACTGTGAGCCGTCCTACAAGGAGAAATGTGTTGAGTTCAATGATCTCCTGGGGGCCGTGGAGGGGTAGCTGTGTAATTGACAGGAGCACTGAATATTTGGGTAAATGGGTCATTCTCCTGTCCAGATACACTTAGTATGCTCTCAGAGTATACACTATAGTATAGGCTAGACTCCCAGGATTAGTGTCCCTTGGGAGCTAGAAGCTCACCCTGTCCAACTTGCATATCCTCCACCTTAGGCCTTTGGCTTCTCTAGAGTTAAAGAACTTACAGGTGGTGGTTTTTGGAAATGATGATGAGATAGTAGAGGGAGGATGAGATGACCAAGTGAAATTCTAAAATAGAATTTAAACATGTTTCTGTTTATGCCGTTAGTAGTTATGGCCCTCCTCAAATGATGATAATTCCAAGTTTCCCCAGGGGCATTTACGCATTTTGGGGTATTGGACTTTGGGGATGGGGCAGCAATACCATTCCGTCAGCTTTTCAGTTGTTCAGCATTGCCTGGGGACGTAGGGCACCACACTCAGCCTTCAGAAAGCAATAGCAAGAAACACAGCCCTAACTTCCCATGGAACACAGGTGTGCTGCTAATACACAGGTAAACCTGTAATTATACTTGTGCTCAGTGCGAGGCAGGAAAAATGTCAAGGGCAGAAACGGGGAATTTGACCTAGTATGGGAGGGATGTCAAGAATGCTTGCTTGCTTCCAGCAGTGATGTTGGGGTTGTGAAGGGAGATCCTTTCTTGGGGGAAGGAAGAGCCTTTAGTATGTAAGGAAGAGCCCCAGCAGAGACCCCCCCACAGTAGGTACACTGTATGGGGACTCTGCATGCTCAGGTACTGTAGGGAGACTCTGCACATCAGGTACTGTAGGGGGACTCTGCACACTCAGGTACTGTAGGGAGACTCTGCAGATCAGGTACTGTAGGGGGACTCTGCAAGCTCAGGTACTATAGGGGTGGGCCGAGGAGAACACAGGGATCTTTGAAGAAGGGGCAATGTTGTCAGTGAAGCTGGAACATAGGCCTCTGCTGTTGAGACTCATTTTCTTTTCTGTCAAGGATTACAGCCTCAATAGAACTCACCATTGCTCTGTGTAAACATCTTACCTTAGGCTTTGAGACTACTCTATTGAATTATAAAAATGATATTTACAATTATTTTTTTAAGCAGATCAGAACCTAAACCTAATTGGCTAGTTTGTCAGCTCTTTGCCTTACTAAGTGTCTGACTTTAAAACCACTGGGATTAATTTCCTTTTTCCAAAATCTAATAGATTTGTGTTTAATATACATGCTTTACCTATTTCCAGCCATCCTATATACATAGATACAAGTTGATTTGTCCTGTATTTGTATACAGGAGAGCTGGACATACACAAAATACATATATTGATCCAGGGTGAATCTATAGATCTATCAGAGAGCTCTCAGGACTGATTTGCTTGCATTTCGCCAGTGGAAAGGCCTCCTGAGTCTGGATGGGGGAAGCCTGAGCCCGGCTCTGAGAAGCTGTGATGCGGGCCTGCTGGCAGTGGTGGGGAGCAGCGTGTCTCCTTAGTGGATTGCTTTCCAGCACCATCCAGGCAAACCAAGTGAGGAATCTGGCGTCTGAGTCTCTCCACCATATGCCTGGTTTTATTCGCTCTTATTCCCTGTTCCCTTTTCCCTTCTTTTTCCTTCTTCTCTCCCCTCTTTGCCATTTTTTCCTTTTGGTTTTTTTTTTTCTCTCTCTCTCTCTCTCTTTACGGGCCCCCAGAATGATTTCTCAGCCTTTATAATTATGCTCTGGCCTTAACCTCAGGCCCTACAATGTTGGCCTCATTTGGGTAGTTCTGGACCATGTGGCCCTTGACCTTCCTGTTCTTTATGGGTAACCATAGGTCTCAGATGGACACAGACTTCCTTCTTGTAGTTCTCCTCAGGTGGCAGACCTGCTGCCTTGTGCACTGAATGCTCTCATCTCCCTTCTTCCCTGGATCCGGGAGGCTGCGGATAATGAAAACTATCTGAGCTACTGGAAGCCGAATGGGGTTTCATATGGGAATTAGGTGCTCACAAGAAGGTTGGAAGAAAAGGTTGCCAGTGAAAGGGGAGAAGAGGATCCAGGCTGGGCTCTTAGGGTGACACCCAGACAACACAGCTGAACTGGGTCCCCCCCGGGGCTGGGGGTGGGGGATCTGCTGCCATCACTGCTGCCTTGTGGAGGCTGAGAATCAGGGCCACCTCTGGAGCTGCTGACCTTAAAGAACACAATGATCAGAGAAGCTGCTACAAAGTGCCACTCCACCCAGGAAGCAGGGAACTGAACACAGCCACGAACAACAAAACAAACTAGTAGACATATCTTTTTTATATTCTCTCTCCCTCCCTTCCCACCCAGCTTATCTCCCCTGCAGAACCTGATCTGTGCCCAGAACCCTAATGGCAAGGAACTCTGGGAAATGTAGTTTATACCTTCCCAGCCTCCCAGATCAAGGAACACACCCTTGAAGGAGACAGGAAAGAATGCGGAATGACACCTCATCACATCTTACACACATCTAAAACATATTTCATCAGAGCCTTAGCTAGCATATTTCATTCAAAGCAGGTGGATGATATATTGTAAGAATCCAAAAAGGATCTAGTTGCTAACCAATTTCCATTTCAAACAGATGGATATTATAGTCATTACAGTCAAAATTGCTGGAAAAAGCAGCAAGCAAATAGATAACTAAAAACTACCAAGTTCCTGCCTCTGCATGTGGTTCTGTTTGAATGTGAAATAATTTTCCTTTGTTTGGGTGTAGTAATCAAAGCCAAATGCCAGGAGAATTGATTTCTTAAAAAGTTCTCCCCACCAAAGTCCCAGATAGTCTACGTTTAATAAATGGCAATATAAAGGAAGAATACAGTGTCTCATAAGAGAAATAGGTCCTGGCAGTCTGGCTCTTTCGTTAGATGAATTATCTATGTATCTCTGTTTCTACCGTAATCTTTCTTTATAACTTGAATGGTGCTTTTTTCCTTTCTTTCTTTCTTTCTTTTTTTTTTTTAAGGATAACAAGGATAGAAATGATCTATTAATTGGAGATTAAAATAAGAGTATTGACTCTAATCACTTATTTCATACGCTGGTGGATGTCAGGTTCTGTTCTTGCATTAAAGTAAATATAGCTGAATCTCCATAGTTAAGTAATAAATTACCATTTATCGGCAGTCAGAAATTCCATTTGTGCATTTAGGAATGAATCTTGATTATTGAATGAAGTCATTTTGTATTTGCCTCTGATATTTAGAGCTCAAAAACGAGAGCATAGCCGCCAAAACAAATGGAGTAACCTAGTGAATTTGTCAGTCTATGACATGTATCTATTTTTAATTGATTTTTATGTCTCAAAAGGCAACACTCCATTCAGAAATCTTCTCTGGTAGATGATGAAAGCATTTAAATGCAGATTTACAAATGCTGCCTGGGGGTAAATCACCGTATAATATGAAAGTGTTCTTCCAAGTCAAGTGGTGACTCCAAGAGTTTAGCCACTACACTCCAAGCCACTAAAACTAAACATAGTGCTTTTTGCTCTGTAAATGCAGCTTCAAGAAAAATCCACTGTCTTCCATCCTGAGCCCCCTCCTAAGCCCCACTTACCATGTGTTCTCAGGAGGGAACTGTTTGAATCTAATATTACACTATTACTTGATTAATTGTAAAGGAAAGTAAGTAGTATTAATCTATGTTACAGTAACACATTAGGATCTCTGATTCCCCCTCCCCACAGTTATTCTCTTTCATTAGCATTTGAGTAAACAGTCAAGAGAAAAACCCAGAGTTCCCTCCCACTGGGTTATTGGGGGATGGGTTCTCATCTTTAGTTGTGTGGAGCTTAGTTGTAGATTACATTGTAGGTCACACCTCCTTTTATGGATTGAAAATCAAAATCTTTTGATTTTTCCAAGTGTATTATAAAGTCAAAGAGCATCCAAATCTGAACTCACTCTCTGGTTAGATCATTGATGGGCTAAATTGAAGTGGGTAGAGAAAGCATGGTTTTGGGGTTTTTTAAAGCAAAATTTGAGGACCATCAAGCAAGACTAGTATTTGAACATCATTAAATGATTGTTTAGTCACTGACTCAAGATGTGGATGTTAAGAATCTCTTTTGTACCAGGATTGGTGCTGGGTTCTAAAGATAGATGGCTCTGCCTTTGAGAGACTGATACCCAGAGAGAGACAGTTATAAAGGGTTATAGTAGGTAAACTAGTACTCTTATTGTCAGTATGGAGAATAGTGGTTTTCTCAAAGAAAAAGTGGGACATTTTCTCATGGTAAGGTGAAAGACAGAGTTAATTGAAACCTAGACATATTTCTGATTTCAAAGAATATTTACTGATATTTTTGACAACAGCAAGACAATAAAAAGGCAGCCAAGAGAGGGAAAAAAATGTCAAGTATCTCAGATGGGGTCTTTTATCTGCTCCTTTTAACCTACAGAAACTGAAGTGAGCTTGTCACAAGTTAGAGGGTTTTAGTGTTTAAAGAAATAATGAGTTTATAAGAAAAGAGGACTGCTTTTGGTTCTTTTGTCAACATTCAGAAAGTAGTCTTTTATCTTTAAAAAATGTTAAGGTTGGTAGTATGGAAAGGGGGACCTCAGTCCTATTGGGGATTCCATCCTATGACTGCAAGAAATTGAATTCAATTCCAAAAATGGGGCTGGAAGTAGATTTTCCCCCAGAGCCTCTTCTGACAGCTCAGCCTGGCCACTATCTTGATTTCAGCTTTGTCACATTCTGAGAAGGAAACTCAGCCATGTTGTTCCAAACTCTGGACCTACAGAACTCTGAGTTAATAAATGGGTGTTATTTTAAGTTTAAAAAAAAAAAAAAAAAAAAAAGGCCAGAACCGGTAACATTTTTTTTTTTTTTTTTTTAAGATTTTATTTATTTATTTATTTGACAGACAGAGATCACAAATAGGCAGAGAGGCAGGCAGAGAGAGGAGGAAGCAGGCTCCCCACGGAGCAGAGAACCCGATGCGGGGCTTGATCCCAGGACCCTGAGATCAGGGATGCGGGGCTTGATCCCAGGACCCTGAGATCAGGGACCGGAGCCGCAGGCAGAGGCTTAACCCACTGAGCCACCCAGGCGCCCCGAGAACCGGTAACATTCTATAGGACGTTGAATTTATAATTAGAGTACTTGAGAAGATGCAGGCACATTCTGAATATTAAGACATCTGCAAATGAAAAGGTCAATGCAATGATTTATGCAATTATGAAACAGATCTAGGGTGACTAGATGACGTGTTGTTCAATCTGGGACACTTTTAAGAGTGAAAGGAGTACTATTAATGATTGCCCTGGGAAAAGAAGCAGAAATGGGGACCAAGGCCAGCAAACCAGAATTTATGGTCACCCAGGATTAAGATGCTGGTTGTATAACATTATTGCATTAACTGCAATATTGATTTCTTAAAAATGGTGGTAAGTATATACATAACATAAAAGATTTAAACCATTTGAAGTGTACGATTCAGGAGCATTCAGTATATGCATACTGTTGTGCAACTACCATCATTCATCTCCAGAGTTTTTATCATCTTGCCTTGCTGAAACTGTACCTATTAAACAGAAAGTCCCTGTTCACCTCTCCCCTTTGCTCCTGGCAACCACCCTTCTACTTCCTGTCTCTGAATTTGCCTACTCCAGGTGTGTTACATTTGTGGAGTTATAAACTCTCTGTCCTTTTGTGACTGGCTTATTTCACTTAGCATAATGTTCTCAGGTTTTATCCATGCTGTAGCTTATATCAGAGTTTCCATTCTTTTTAATAATGAAAACTCTTCTACTGTGTGTATTTCCACATTTTGTTTATCTATTCATTCATAGATGGACACTGAGTTGCTTCCCCCTTTGGCTCCTGCGAATAATACTGCTATGAACATGGGTGTGCAAATATCTCTGTGAGCCCTTTCTTGCTATTGTTTTGGGCATATACCCACCATATTAGCTTTTAAGTGGAAAAATTAAAAATGAAGGGAAAAAGAGGATTCTTTACAGGATCTTTCTGGTCGTACTTCTTCAGTACGGTACTCTATCAGACCAGAGTCCAGCGATGCCTCTACAGAATTCATCAGAAAAATCCATTGTTACAGATGACCTGCTGAAAAAGACACCCAGGGGTTCCAATTCCATCTGCACACAAGAAATGAAGCTAGTATTTCTGTCTCTGCTACCATGATGCATTGATCACGGATGTTTCTAAGTGAAAAGGGCTGGCATTTAGAACATCAGAATCTGAGTCAAGTGAATGGCCTTCAGCAGCATAAGGAACCAGAAAATGGACAGCATGAGACTGAACAACAGGAGGCTCCACGTGACCTAGAACATCTTTGTAACGCAGGGGACCATGAACTTCCTGGAAACAGGACACAGAACCAACTGCCATCTGTTGATTTAAAAGCTGAGATGAAAGGAGACAGGCTACAGGGGAATGTGGACTTTACAGATACTGAGAAAGATGTTCTTTTTTTGGCCGTAGAAGTAGATATGAGAAAGTCAATGTCAAGAACATTGGTCCTTCTGATCTCAACTTAGATAATCCCTTCATGGAAATGGGAGCATCAAAATATAACTCTTCATCTCAAATTTTAAGCATTTTCATTTCCACCGGGGATTTATAGACCTTGAAAGTAATGTCAACAAGTCTGGAACAAAAAAGAATTGCCACATGTCCCTCTCTAAGCCTCTTTGGCAGATGTCAACCTTCTCTGCAGTCAATAAAGAAACTAATTCATCTGTAACTGCAGCCTTGAGGGAACTTGATAAACCTTTGGTTATCGGTAAGAGCCAAGCTTCAGAAAATACATCTGCAGAGGTTAATCTGCCAATCAGAAATGGTAGCCGAGAGCCCAACAGGTATTAAGGAGCTTTGAGAAAAATGGACCCAAAGTAAACATCTTACAGCTTTCCAGAATGAACAGTGCCCAAAAGTCTGTTCTCACCAGATCACGCCTGTATCAGTGGGGGCTGAAATACTACCAGGCAAGTCCACATGAAAACCTGCACACAAATGTTTATGATCTAAACACCCCCGAATTGTAAATAACCAACATGTCCTTCAGTCGATGCATAGACAATCTGTGGTATAGTCATGCAATAGAATGATATTCAACGATGAAAATACCTATTAAGTCATGAAAAGACATGAAGGAACCTTAAATAAATATTGCTCAGAAAAAGAAACCAGTCTGAAAAGGCTAAATGCTGTATAATTCTGAATATAGGACATTCTGGAAAGAGTAGTATATGAATCAGGATCGAGATAGTAAAGAGGCCAGTGATTGCCAGGGATTTTTAGGGGGGGATAGAAGATCAATAATGGAGAACAGGGAACTTTCAGGGCAGTGAAACTATTCCGGACGATACTGTCATTACGGACACAAGACATCTTGTATTTGGCAAAACCCACAGAACAGTACAATACGAAGAGTGAACACTAATATAACTATGAGCATTTGTTAAAAATCATATATCAATACCGGTTCAACAGCTTTAACCAATGTTCCACAGCAATGCAAAATGCTAGTTAAAAACTGCATAAAACGTGTCTTAAGAAATGAAGACACACTTCACTTGGTGCTAGTGCAGAAGATGTAGCAAATGTTACCTGCGGGGGTCCGGGTGGTGGCATGTCGAGGGCAGGGTGAACTTGGCTTCGAGTCAATGAAGGGAACAAATGAGAGCGGTTCTGTCATGGATTCCCAGCTGAAACATCTACTGGCTACACTGTACCAGACGTTCACCCAAGCTCTTACCAGCTGGCCTCTGAGCAAACCGCTTCCTTCCCATATCAGTTAAAGATTTGGGTCTGGGCCTCCGGAATCCACTGACACATCTGAAACCAGAGAAGACGGGGGTCCTGAAGAGACCCAGCCATTCCCCAGGTCCCGCCCACTGCCTGCCATCAATCCCCCGTCCCGTCAACAACACCCCCCCCCCCTTCGGACCCCGCTGAGATTCTCCTCTGTGGGAAGCTCTTGAGCCCTTGTGGCAAGTGAACCAAAATGCAGACCTAGCTCTTCCTGTTTTTCTAGTAAGGAATGGGGTCATTCCTACAGAGCTCTGGCAGAGTGGGCTAGCCCATACACCTTGAAAAAGCTATATAGATACACACACACCTCCAGATGTGTCCATATATGTAGAAACCTGCAAGCAGCATATCGAGCTGGGTATTTTTAGGTTTTTGTGATTTATTTTTCTCCAAAGTAATTTGTGATCTTTTGTCTGATAATCTGCCCTACTTGTGAAAATTTGAGCCTTTTGAAATATATGAACAGTATGTGCATCCAGAAGCTATTAATTCTCATTGAGATGATGTATTCTGGCATAAAAGTGATGGTTTTGTGTGTAGCGTACCACCTTACAATGATCGTGAATCTTCAAAAAGCAGAAACTACTAGAAATCCCACCGCGTGTGTAGCTGAAAGCAGACGAGCTGAACACTGGGTCTCTGTGCTGTGGGCAGGCTATGCCCTGTTGACTCAACCGTCAGCTGGTAAACTTTCAACCACACAGTTTGGTGTGCTCTGGGTGTTATGATTCATGCAGGGAAACAGGACATCAGAGAATAATTGGTCAGTAAAACAGTGAAGGAAAAACAATGCTCTTTTGACACGGAAATGTTTATTGTAGGTAATCACTAAAGCATTTCTACAGGTTATTGGATCCTCTGTGTAACAGCTGCTTCAGTCAAAGCCGGGACCGAGTCACTCCCATTTTCCTGGATCCGTTTAAACTAGACCACAGTGGGTTTGCTGGGTCCCTGGACTGATAGTACATGCGGATTCCTGTCCACAGTCCTTAAGAAGGTTATATGGTTTCCTTTTCTTTACCAGTTGGCTCTCAGGTGTTTGTAAGTGACACCAGTGGCGTTAGTTTGCACCTACTGTGACACAGAACTTAAACCTCTTTCCGCACACAGCTTGCCACTCGCCCCACCTCAGCACAGTGCTGTTCCCTCTGGCCCTCAGGCCCTGCACCCACCTCCTCTCTGCCTTGCTCAGCATCCGGGGCCCTTCACTTGACATTAGCTGGATGAGGCTTCCTGCTTGCTGGATGACCAATGGCTTCAGAAAGAGTACACTGTGGTCCCTGTCAGTCCCCAAAGTGCCAATAGAATGACCAGCCTATGCAGTTTCACCAGAGTTTTCCTCAAAACCGTGGTGTTGCTCTAAAACCCAGTGTTGGAAGCCCGCAGCAGGAAAACCGGAGGGCTGTGGGGGTGGAGGGGTGTTCTAGAGCAGGCAGGCTGCAGGGGGCTGAGAGGGGGATGAAGGACAAGAAAGTAGGCAAGGCTTGCGGACGCCTCTTAGAAAGGAGGAAAAGGGGGAATCTAAAGACTGCGGGCAGTTGGGGGGCTGAGAATGGCCGTCCTGGTGTGTGGTTTTCTGTTCCTGTATCAGGAGAGAGGAGGTCATTGGGGGAGAGGCTGCAGGTGAAGAGAAAGGATTGGCCAGGGGCCAGGAAAGATGAGATCAACAGAGAGATGCCGGCCTTTGAGAGGCATCTGACAATCCGGGAGGAGGAGGAGAAGGGATGTGGGAGACCTGGGGTGGCAAGGAGGGAAACTGAAGGAATTTGCATTTTCTTAGTGAAGGAAGAGCAGAGTTAGCCTGATAAGGCACTATTTTGTCAACATCTCAGGCTTTCTGGGGAAATTGAATTAGGTTCCCAATGCAAATGATACAACCCTAAGCTTTGGTTTTGTATCTCTTTGTCCATTTTTGGCTCTCGTTTTCTCACGCATGAGAAAACTGCAGCATCTCATTCTCTAACCGTTGAGGAGGCCATAAAAGAGAGATCGGCTGACTGAAGCAGACTATTGGCCTTTCTGAGGAAAAAGCTGTGTTAAAAAACTTAAGTCGTTATTGTCATCTTCCTGATTTGTGTTCTTGAAAAACTTTTTCTAAAATACCCTATTTCAACTTTGCTTTTTTAACATTTCATGTTTTAATGACACAGAAACTGGGGCGCGGCTTACAGTTGAGGGTGTCTTATCCACTTTCTTGGCACAATAATTATGCGTGTTACAAAATAGATGGTGTCTTAGGATGGGCGACCCGGACAGAAGAGCACAGACTCAGTGCCTTAAACAGTGGATATTTATTTTTGGAAGTCCCAGAGGAAGGTGCCAGCCAATCTGGTTTCTGGGAAGAGCCATCTTCCTGGCTTGCAGATGGCCAACAGATGGCCACCTTCTTGCTGGGTCCTCTCATGACCTTTCCTTTGTGTGCACATGGACAGAGAGCCCCCCACTCCCGGTATCCTTGCTTGCATTCATTCTTTTAAGTGGGCTCCACAGTCAGCGTGGGTTTTATATCTCGTTAAACTCATGATCCTAAGGTTAAGAGATGCGTGCTCTACTGAGCATGCCAGGTGCCTCTCTGGGGGTCTTGTCTTCCAAGAACATTCTAAGGACCCCACCCTTATGACTTCATTTGACCCTGGTTACCTACTCATAAGCCCTGGCTATAAAGACAGCTGCATTGTGAGTTAGAGCTTCAACATATGAATTTTGGGGAGACACAAACATGAAGACGGCAGCCTAGATTCCATTAGGTACTGGATGGCCGTCACCAAGAAATATCTCCTTAAGCTCTGGGAGCTTCAGGTTAAATCTTTGGTCTTATTTACTTTTAGTTTTTAACTTGGAATCAGACCTCTTATATTTATTTTTTTAAGGAGATTATGATACAACCCAGTGAAGGTTCAAGAAAGGTATTTATCACTGGAAATTTGAAATGGGCTGTGCATGCTTATAGGCTTATCTCTGAAGAGACAAACACAGTTATAAAATGGGGTCTGGAAACAGAAAAAAAAATATTAAACTTTCTGAAACAGTCTGGTTTATTCTGGGCACAGACTTAATAACTCCTGCTGCTAGAAGAAGTACAATTTACTGCCACAGCAAAGCTTAAAATGTCAAACATATTCTTACAAAATACAATGCAAGCTGCCTGCAAATTAGTCCATTCTCTTAGCTGGCGTATTTCCTACGTCTCTGCAGCTTTCATAATTGTGGCACTTACTGAGAATGGAAGGCCTCTGTGCATGATGTGAACATTCTAACCCTGGCAGTGCGTCAGTTGCTATCGGTATTGAGCAGGTAAGACAGGTAAGGGTTGCTACAGATCCTGGAAGGAACTATGAGATCCAAGCTATTAGGAGCTTGGATTAAAGGAGACAGAACTAGCACTGAAGTGAACACAGCAAGGAGATGGTGTCAGGGAGCTCAGATTACAAAGCAGAGGCTGCCAATCAGAAGGCCAGGAGCCAGGGACTTGGCAGGAGGTCACAGCGGCTGCGGGCCTTTTCCAGCATCCAGCTCGGACTCAGAGCCCAGGAGGGATGAGAGCGGTCAGCACAGATGTCACCAAGTTGGTTTATCCAAAGCTGACCCTTCTGATGACCCCCGAAGTCTTTTCTTCCCGTTTTAGGTAGGATTTCAAGAGATTTAGTTGCCTGATTTCTGTTAGGCCAAAAAAAAAAAAAAGAGTGAGAAGTGCCGACAGCCGGGGAGGACGGAAACGGTGAAGAAGTACTCCAAACCTTGTGCCACTCGGTGTAGAGGCAGACACTCTATTCAGCCCCAGAGAGCATCACTCTTCTCTTATACTCTGTCAGACTTAGCGCTCACATTGCCAACTTAAAAATAGGCCATTTATAGGCTATTTAGGAAGACATCAAAAGCATGTATATTATGTTAGATTTCCATAAAAGTCATTAAAATAAATATAATACTTTGATCAACCTCAGCTATTTGTAATGTTAAATTAGGTGATATAGGTTTTCATTTAAATTGACCTGATTTGGAGTTCAATACGTATTTATTTGGCATAGGCCTTTCCAGACTCCTACAGGAGAGGGATGGCACATGTTAATTCCATCCAGCACCATCCCAGAGGAGGAACAAGACTGTGCAGAAGCTCAGAGTGACCCTGCCATCAGGGGAGTCAGCCCCTCCAAGATGAGCTGAGCCCATTTGTTCAGAAGCTGGGCACAGTGAGGAGGTCCACGTGGAGGGCTAAAAGCTCCATTTCCCTAGATCACAGGAGCAGGAAATAGAGGTCACAATATGTTCCTTACCGTGTTTTCATTTTACAGTGTTCCTTTTGATTTTATGTTACAAGAATATAAAGATATTTTAGGATCACCTAACATTCCTCATCAGTACAGACACCCAATGGTCGATACTCCAGAGGTACGGGAAGTACAAGTCATAAAATTCTAGGTAGCATGAAAATAAACTCTTTTGTAGTACCTGAAAAATTGGATTGAGAAGCAGGAATGTTCTGTGGGTTCCATGTTCAAACACTGGTTCACTCTAGGGTTCTGGGTAAATCATTTCCTGTATTTGTTTTCTCTCTGAAATGATCATCTAAAGATATGTGCAGTGCCCTGAAATCTTTGATCAGTTACATACTAGTATGTCAGGTAAAAGCATATGTAAAAAACCACCCAAAGTCTCAGGAACAAATGTAATCCGTAGTGGGATGAGGCAGTGGCAGAGGTAGGTCTTGACCTCAGGACCTTGGGGCTTCAAGGTCACGTTCTTGACTCCTGCTCTCCCCTACCCCTTGCACACAGACTGAAGTTCTTCAGACCACAGTGAGGTCATGGGGACACGGATAATGATGGCTTGCTGACTCCAGGGGTTTTTCTTATGGTAGAATTGACATTAAAATGACCTTCTCCTCTTGGCATTTGACCCATGTAAATTATTTTAAACTTTTCTTTGCTAATGCACGATACCTAAGCTTATTCCTTTCTAATGAAAGCTGCCCTTAAATATCGGTAATTTCCAGGGAAGGCAAAGCCTCCTGAGTTTTCAACTTTCCTTGTTAATTAAGTATGGAAACTGTCACTCTCCTAGGAGACTTACAATCACCAATCCACTTAGAATGCCAACAGAGTATTAAATATGTTTTCAGAATATCATCTTAACTCTGAATAGCGGTTGTTAATATGAAAGTAGTAACTGGGATGAAGCAATGAACGAGTCTTGAATTTGTTTGAAGCATTGTGACACGTCATTGTTCAGGTAGAAGGATCTTGTAATACAGCTTTTAAAAAAGACAGTGATAGGGGCACCTGGGTGGCTCAGTGGGTTAGGCCTCTGCTTTCGGCTTGGGTCATGATCTCAGGGTCCTGAGATCGAGCCCCGAGCCGGGCTCTCTGCTCAGCAGGGAGCCTGCTTCCCCCTCTCTCTGCCTGCTGGTCTGCCTACTTGTGATCTCTCTCCCTCTCTCAAATAAGTAAATAACATTTAAAAAAAAATTAAAAAGTGATAAAGATGAATTTCTATTTTAAATGAGATGCTCCTCAAATCACAAAAGACACACACACTAAACTATAGAGGTCTGCAGAGCTGTGTGACTGTCTTGGGACGCTGCCTGTTTGATGAAGGTGAGGTTGGGAAGGGGACCGAAATGGGCAGACTTTCCTGATTTCTGTTTCTTTAATCTAGAAAGCCACCAGCTTGCTCTATGGAATTTTCTTTTCATAAACTGACATTAAGCTGTTACCAATTTCTGATTTGTTTGTTCTAGAGAGCTACTGTAGTTTCTAATTAACTACAAAAATCTCTTCATGTCCTCTAGTCTGAGGTCTGAATTTTTATAGAATGCCATCAGGTTGAGAGGAATCTTCTCAAGGTGTGAACGGAGGGCCGAATGTTGACTCGATTTTAGCTGCACCTTCTGAGAAGGGCCAGTCCTCAGGATGGTGAGGATGGGCAGCCCACAGGGGACACCAGGCTCACAGGGGACAGCAGAAGTGCAGTTTCTGATTTAACAATGCCTGTTAGTTGGGGTGCCTGGGTGCCTCAGTGGGTTAAGCCTCTGCCTTCGGCTCAGGTCATGATCTCAGGGTCCTGGGATCGAGTCCCGCATCGGGCTCTCTGCTCAGCAGAGAGCCTGCTTCCCTCTCTCTCTGTCTGCCTGCCTCTCTGCCTACTTGTGATCTCTCTTTCTCTCTGTCGAATTAAAAAAAAAAAATTAACAATGCCTGTTAGTTACTAGAAGAGTGGAGGCATGACAGACATGCACCAAGCCCTTTATTACCTGTGCTGGCCTCGCCTGACCAGTGTCCCTGAGAGTCAGCAGGGACGCATGCTCCTGCTTATGGAAAACCAAAGTCCCTCCCCCTGGGATTATAGCTGGATTTCCATCTGGGCTCTCTGTCTATACAGAGAGAATTATTTGAGATTATCCTGGGCTCCTTTATTGATACCAAGAATCTCCTCCCTTTAATTTTGTCCTGGTGATATTTCCAGTACTACTTGGAAGAAATTCCAGGTAAGAAAATTGTATAAAAACACCAAAAAACAAACTTAATTGTTAACTTTTAGGAACGCCTATTATTAGTAAGGAGACTAGTTTGTTCTTTCACTGTCCTTGAACTTTGGGCTCTGAGATCTATTTTTTATGTGACCCTGTTTATAATCTGTCCTCACTTTTTTTTTTTAAGATTTTATCTATTTATTTGACAGACAGAGATCATAAGCAGGCAGAGAGGCAGGCAGAGAGAGAGGAAGGGAAGCAGGCTTCTCGATGAGTGGAGAGCCCAACTCGGGCCTTAATCCCAGGACCCTGGGATCATGACCTGAGCTGAAGGTAGAGGCTTAACCCACTGAGCCACCCAGGCGTCCCTGTCCTCACTTTTTACTTCGAAAGTAGCATGTGATTGGTTTTTCTGTTGTACCGTATTCTCACTCACACATGACAGTCAAGAGAGCATGTCGATGGCAGGTGGCAGCACTTAGCACTGTCCCATCATCCCAAAGGGCCCTCAAGGCTCTGTCTTGGCTGCAGGGCTCCTTCCCCGTGAACGTGAGCTCCAGCGTTCGCCTCCCGCCTGGTGCCTTCTGAAACCTCTACCTGTCATTGAAATCCAAGAGTTGGCTGCCCTGACCTAGTCTTCTTGGAGCTTTGCAACATATTCCGGTGTAGTAGACATTGAACGCAGCTGTCAATAGTAATGCTATTCCACAGATTCGGATCTTAAAAGTATCGAGCGAAGCTTAGAAAGTATGTGCCACAGAAAATGATGACCTCCTCTGGAGCATGGACTAGGACCTGGCACCGGAGCTGCTTCTGAGACGGCCCTACTGCCCGTCCCTGCGCCCTTGTCCAGGCTCCCACCGAGCGGGGTAATGTGTATGGGGACTGACTGGAGGGGAAGTTCAGGTTTCACAGGCTGTCAGTGCTTGACGGTTATGTTACGATCTGGGGATGTTACAGCCCGTTTCTATGTGACAATCGGAGGGCACTCCGGATGTAAGAGAAGTACCGCAGACCTGCAGAAGCTAAACGACTTGCCCGAGGGCGCGCACTGGTGGCAGAGCTGGGCCTGGGCCTTCTCGCAGCCGAGAGACTCTTCATCACACCCCCGTGCTGAGTTCTGCTCTTGAAGTTTTGTTTGTGAGGATTCATGCATTCAGGCTTCAGCTTTCAGGCTGCATGTTGTAGCGACTGAGTGAACGGAGAGGAGAGACACCCTCCCGGGAGGCAGCCTACACCTCAGTTCTCCCCAGACGTGTGGCGAGGCTCGCACGTCACGTGATTCTGGGACAGCAGCCGGGTGCCCTGCCATTTAAGTCTGTTCCATCGCCGTCTACCTGGAGATGGGCTCAGATCCCACAGATTAAGGCTGCAGTCCCACAAGACCGCCCCTCTCCCCCACTGCAGACCCCAGTTACAGGTCCACCTAGTGTGCTGTGCGCCTCAGGTGTGCCCACACTCCCCCTTCTGGGCTTTGGCTCATTTGCTAGAGTGGCTCACAGAACTCAGGCAAACACTTTCCCTACTAGATTCCCGGTTTGTTTTTTTAAAAGATGTAACTTAGGAACAGCCAGATGGTTGAGCTACCTGCAAGGCCCAGACCTCGCTAAGGCTCCAAGCTTCTGTCCCCTTAGAATTTGAGGTGCACCACCCTCCTGGCACGAGCGCATTCTTGTCCAGCACATGGCAGCCCTCTAAACCTTGTCCTTTCGGGTTTTACGGAGGCATGACTGATTCAATCATTGGCCACTGATGTCTGAACTTAACCCCCATTTCCTCTCATTTCCTTGGGAGGTCTGGGGGATGGGCCTACAAGTCCAGCCCTCTACTCCCCTGGCAACCAGCCGATCCTTAGGGGTTTTCCAAAGGTCACCTCATTAACATAATGAGCTGAGGTGTGGGTGAAAGAGGCTTGTTATTTGTTAATAACAAAGGATACCCATTTCACCTTTATGCTCTGGAGCTACTTCAGGAATAGCTAGGAAAAAAACCCTAAATATTATAACAAAAGATGTTATAGGCTCTTTAAAGTTCAAGGATTTTAGGAGCTATGTGCCAGGACCAGTGTTCAAAGACCAAACATTTGTTTCTTATTCTAAATCACATCATACTGAATGGCTTTCTCATGGATAACATGCCCAACCATACAAGAAAAAAATTGGGAGAGACCCCCACTTACAAAATTACTAAACAAAGACAATGGGGAGGAAAACAGGGAGGAAAAGGATATTGTTAAGATTTTCAAAAAGTTTTGTAGAGATCAACTACTTATTTTCCTCTGAATATTGGCATGTGGTTATAATGTTTATGTATTAGAACCCTGTTTTCATGACCAAAATTATTTTGTTTTATGTTTTCATGAAATATTGCCTATTCATTTATCCAGTGAAGATGATTGAGCACCTGTTGTATGCCCGGTGGTGTTCAAAGTGCTGTGTATACATCGGGGAACCCCAAACACCTGATTCCATGGTGTTTACAAACTAGTTGGGGGACACCGGCAATAAACAACTCTAGCAGGATGCGGAAATGGAGTTTTCTTGCCTTCCCTTTTTGCATACGAGTGCAGAAAGACAGCCGTGTCATCCGTCACCCCTTGCCCCAGCCCCTGGCAGCCACCATTCTGCTGTCTCTATTGGACTCGACTACTCTGGGGACCTCAGATAAGTGGGTCATCGATTTGTCCTTTGCTGTCTGGTTGTATCACATAGCCTGTCTTCAAGGTTCATCTGTGTTATAGCATGTGTCCAAATTTCCTTCCTTTTTAAGTCTGAAAACTATGAAATCTGGTTTTGTGATCCTCAGGCCAACCCATGTTGAAGAACTGGGACACGGTTGAGGATATATTTAGAGACAATTTTTTGGCATACCGTGGGTGCCCCTTTCCGTGTTCGCCCTCCTTCTCTCTCTCCTTCTCCCTCTCTCACACACACAGACATACTCACACACACAGCATCTTGGGAGAACAGATGGAGATGTTTCCCCCATCCTCGAGGCAAGTGGCAGGACTTCAGGGGGACCACACAGAAAGCTTGGTCTGTGACCCTTGCAGTTTAGAGGGTGCAGGAATCTGGGGTCAAGCACATGCCTGAGAAATGGAAAAGTTGGTCAAAGCAGCAGAGCAGGAGGTATTGTTTGGGAAGTACCAGCCCTCTCACTGAGGAGGGATCCAGGGTACTTTCCTGGGCCAGAGGTGGACCACACAAGATAGATGGCATTGGCCTAACTGTTGCACACGGTCTCGTCCAGGCGGCTAACAAGATGGCGGGTGAAAATGCGGGAGGCCTAGAGCAGGAGACCAGCTGCTGAGAACCATCATAAGCTGCCAGGGAAAGAGTGGGCTCCTGTCAGGAAACGACAGGTCAGAGGTCTGCAGTGATGAGGGTCTACAAGAACCCATGCAAGTGGTCCGTGCAGGCCACCAAATGCCGCATGAAATAGAGAAGCCGCCTTTGGTTCCCAGCATGCCCAGAGATCATGGACATCAGCTTGTTCCAGTTTCCGTCAAAAAGGGACTTTCCTGGCTCCCTCGCATTGCCTTGCCAGCCGCCCCTCCAAGCACTCTAGCACTGGGAGGTTTGAAGCAAGCCGGACCAGAGAGTAAGGGAGGAGGTCCAAAAGAAATATCACCACGCTCCACCTTTCCTGCCACCGGCTTCACTCTGACCGTGGACCCAAGCTGGGGATGAGACGTTCCAGACTGCAGTGCAGTATGGAGCTTGCTCTTACACCAGGCAGGGAACCTTCGCGTCAGAAATCAGCGTGTTTGTGAACAAAGCGAGCTGGAGAACAAGAGCAATGGAAGTATGAGTGCCACTGAGTAGGTCTCCGGGGACATCACGTCACCTGCATATCCCTCTTGTTCCACGTGACAGTTCTGCTAAGGCTGGGGACGACACAAAGCAGAGTGTTGCAGTCTGTGCTCAAAGCCATGACTTGGGGTTGGTGGAAAGGGACTGGCCCTCTGACGCATTATTGGGAAAACAAAAAGCATTTTACCTCTTTCTTGTATAAAAGGGGGAGAAAAACCATGAGGGACTCTTAATGCTAGGGAATAAACAGGGTTGCTGAAGGGGATGGGGGGATGGGGTAACTGGGTGATGGGCACGTGACGTGATGAGCACTAGGGGTTATACGCAACGGATGAATTACTGAACGCCACATCTGAAACTAATGGTATACTGTAGGTTGGCTAATTGAATTTAAAGAAAAAAAATTGGGGACAACAGCAGCAAAGCCTTTTTTTTTTCCCCCCTGAAAGTAGCTCCCCTGACTACTCCATTTGCTGGGTCAGCACTGTGGCCTAGGGTTAAGAGGTATTTTATGTTCGGTATGATGGTGGAAAACTGGGCAATAAGAGGGAAGCCCATGAAGAATTTTGCCATAAAAGGAAGCAAGGAAACTAAGGCTTAAACTGGACAGTGATCTGTGGTCATGCCTGGGAAGGTTTTATTTTTTTAAGAGATATTAAAAGGTATTGAACCATATTTTTATATTAATGGGAAAGATTTAATAGCAAAGGGAAAGTTTTGTTTTTTTAAGAGATACTGAAGCATATTTTTATATTAATGGGAAAGATTTAATAGCAAAGGGAATATTGATGGTTGGCAAGAGAGGGGAGAGAGTTGCAGGATGGAAGCTGTTGAGCTGTCAGCATATAGCTGGTAGGTTTGCTTTCTAGGTTAGTATGAACAGTTCATCCCTTGTCTTTCTTCCAGGAGGAAGGAGTATATAATAACAAATGCAAATAGGTTAGCGTGAGCCCATGGAAATCAGAATGTTCCACACACTCCCAAACAATTTACATCATATGGATATCAAGCATTTTGTTGAACATATAACTGTTGAATATATGTAGACCCCAGGATAAAATTTAGAACTTATCCGGAACTACATCAAAATAAAAAACACAATCTTTTCTGCATCAAAAGACACAATCAACAGAGTGAAAAAGCAACCTACAGAATGGGAGATAGTATTTAAAATCATACATCTGATAGGAGGTTTATATCCAAAAATATATAAAGAGCTCCTACAAATGAATAACAACAAGGAAAGAAAGAAGAAGAAGAAGAAGAAAAAAAAAGAACAAGCTAGATTACCTGACTTTAAAAATGGGCAAGGGCGGGCCCCTGAGTGGCTCAGTGGATTGAAGTCTCTGCTTTTGGCTCAGGTCATGATCCCAGGTCCTGGGATCAAGCCCCGCATCAGGCTCTCTGCTCGGCAGGGAGCCTGCTTCCTTCCGCCCTCTCTGCCTGCCTCTCTGTCTGTGATCTCTGTCTGTCAAATAAATAAAATCTTTAAAAATAAATAAAAATGGGCAAGGGACTTGAATGGGGTTTTTTTTTTAAGATTTTATTTATTTATTTCACAGATAGAGATTACAGGTAGGCAGAGAGGCAGGCAGAGAGAGGAGGAAGCAGGCTCCCTGCCGAGCAGACAGCCTGATGGGCTTGATCCCAGGACGCTGGGACCATGACCTGAGCCGAAGGCAGAGGCTTTAACCCACTGAGCCACCCAGGCGCCCCTTGAATGGATATTTATCCAGAGATGACATAAAAATGGCCAACATGCATATGAAAGATGCTCAGTATCACTAATTACTAGAGAAATGTAAATAAAAACAACGAGATATCACCTCACACCCAATAGAATAGATAAAATTTAAAAAAAAAAAAGAACAGAAAATAGCACATTGGGAGGAGGTAGCACCCTTGCACACCATCGACAGGAGTGTAAAATGATTGAGGCACTCTAGATAACAGTATGGAGGATTCTCAAAAAATTAAAAATAGAACTATCATATGATCATATGCAACCCCATTTCTGGGTATTTACCCAAAGAACAGAAAGCAGAATCTTGAAGAGCTTTTTGCACACCTATGTTCTAGCGGCATTGTTCACAATACCCAAAAGGTGGAAGTTACCCAAACGGCCATCGACAGATGAAAGGATAAACATCGTGGTGTGTACATACAATGAAATATTGTTCAACCTGAAAAAAGGAAGTAAATCCAGAGGTGAAACTTAAGGTCATTATGCTAAGTGAAATAAGCCAGTCACAAGACAAATACTGTATGAGCCCACTTATATGAGGTATCTAAAGTAGTTAAGCCCTTAGAATGATGAGTGGTTGATAGGGATTGGGGAAGGGGAGAAGGGGGATTATTATTATCTAATGGGCATAGAGTTTCAGTGTTGGAGGGTGAAAATGTTCTGGAGATCTGTTGAAGAACAATGTGAATGTACATAACGCTACTGAGTTGTACACTTACAAGTGGTTGAGATGATAATTTTATTTCACGTTTTTATCACAACTAAAAATAAAAAATTTTAATTTATGACTTATTATTTGCCTCTTTCCTTTTAAAAGTTGTGAATCTAACAAGAGATTTTAACTGCTGCTTCTAGCTATTTGGAAGCACTCATTCCTTACCTTGGCAATTGTCTACCACCACCACAAATCTGCCTGATACAGTAAGAGATATTATGGGTAAAGAGATGAGGCAGGGATGGTTCTTGTCCATACAGAGCTGAAGGTTAAGTTGGAGGAAATAAACATAAACAAATGAGTACAGTAATGCCTTTTCAGTTCCATGTGATCCATGCTCCCTGACAAGCGACAGAAACTGACATTGGTGATCTATTGGCTGATTAGGAATTTATTGGAAGGATATGGAGGTCATAGAAAGTCAGAGAACCAGACTTGGAAAGTAAGTGCACCCTAGGGCAGCTCCAGAACTCACAACCCTGAGGTCCAGTCATCAGTCTGACCAGGACTTGCTACCACCAGTGCAGAGGCCTCCTGCCACACAAGGCTCCGTGGCCACAGTCATCGCTGGAGCGTGAGGACCTCTAAACCTGCAAACCCAGAGCCATAACAACAGAGAGAACATATTTTAAAAATAATTAGATAAAATTATTAGCGGCATCACTCTAAATTCTCCCTTCCCTTCTACCTAATTTTCCCAAAATAGACCTATAAGAAAAAGAGAGTGTCACGTATCATATAATCAGAATCATATATACAAGCCCCATCTCATGGTCACAAGATATTGTTTCCATGTGGACCTTAACTAAGACTTTCTTAGGCCATTCTACTGTTAAAAAAGGCCTGACATTTCTAGGTCCATGGTAAGATCAGTGATAGGACATCATTTATTACTTCTTTCACTGTAAGGTACGTTTCTTGGTCCAAAGCAATGTTGTGTGAGATACCATGTACTTGTTTCATTAACACCACATGAGGCAGCCAGGACAGACCAAATAGTGGCCCCTGTGGTGCTGGTGTTGATATGTATCCATGTCATACAGGGGGAGGAACAAGGGGGCACAAGGGGGTGAATCTAGCTGGGGAACAGGAGAGCCTTCATACAGAGTATGGCACAAACGGAGCCTTCCAAGATAATTGTGTTTCCCAGGTATCCCAGGGGAGCAAGATCCAGGCAGAGGGAACAGATGAGCAAAAACCATGAAGACATCAAATGTCTAAAGCATTCAGAGAAACTCAAGTTGTAAAGGTACAGCATGACACGAGGTAAGGAGCTGGTCCTGGACCACAAATCAGCTAAGTATCTACACCAATTCCTTTATCCTTCATCACAGCAAGAGTTTCTCAATGAAAGAAGCCATCATTGGTTTAAGTTCTGGTACTAAGTCCTTATGGCAACAAGCAGTTTGCTGACTGGCTACTTTGAGTGGAACATCATAGTGGGAAATGCTAGAGGATAGGCTGGGGTCACATCATGGAGGGCTTTATGTGACATGCTGAGGTATTCAGACTTGCTCTTTAAGTCCAAAGAGGAGTGAGATGTGACCTTGACCATGCTGTTGAGGACAAATTTTAGGGCACAGAGCTGTGAAGCCTGGGGGACTGGTGGGTCTGGAAACTATCATATCAATCTGGTCCCCAGAACTCAGCCCTTTATTTCAGTGTTGGTTTGTGATCACTCTAATGGAATGAGAAAATTAAAGGAGGTTTAGTCAGTTTTTCACAAAGCTAATTATATTCAATATTAAAGAGCTTCTTCAGTTCGAAATTGTGGACCTCTCAACTTTCATGGGGGTAAATTATCCATTCATCTATGCAATTATGGTGACAGTATAAAATTGGCTTTAAAAATGTACGTGTGTGTGTGTGTGTGTGTGTCCATCCAAGCTTCAAGTAAAGAACCAGCTGGCCCCTCTGGTTCTCCAGATGTCCTTTTGAGATTTTTGGGAGAGGTCTGTGAAATCCATAAGAGTAGGAACTCCAAGCTGAGGCAGTGGGGAAGGAGTGGGAGGCACATAAGAGGTGAGATGCAGATTGAATCTGTAGGAAAAGATGCTTGACCATCCAGATCTTACTGTACTTTGTGTGCATGTGACCCTCTTCCTGAATCTCAGATAATCTGATTTTTTTCGTGACAACCCTATGAATACCACTTTTGGATCAACGGTATTATAAACACCTTTTTATGAATGCAGAATACATCTTCACGTTTCTCCCCTTATCCTATTCTTAGAGAATCGTCAGATGATATCTTGTTTTATATGGACACCATAGCCTTCATGTCAAACTCCTTCTTGAACCATCATTTGACAGTAAGACGAGTGTGGAATTCCTTATCACCTGACCTGCCGAAACCTTCTTTCCTAAGAGGAAAGAAGACAGGCCACGTCTGCTTCTCCTCTGGTGTTGCCCTCCTGAGCATCAAAACAATCTTCTTCCAAGCTGCCATTCTGGAGATTTTATTACGTTTATCTTAACGCAGACCAGAGCTGGTTTTGTCGAAATTGACACCAGCAGCAAAGGCCTGGAGGAAGCCGGCTGCTATAGTTTCATTTTTCTTGAATCTCTTATTTGACTTCCTGGTTGTCTCTAATCTACAAAATCAAAAGGAACCATAATAGAGCTCAGTGAAGCAGGTCTAGTCATTCCTTGCCTGTGGAGGAGCAGCCCTCGGGAACAGATCTCATCATCAATACTGTGCTGGGAGCTCTTTGTTCCCACTTTGTATCCTCCTCCTATAACCACCTCCCCCCCCGCCACACACACATACACACACACTGACACTACTCCCCAGGCTTTGAGGACCTTCATTTCCTTCACTGAGACTGTGGAGATGGTATCCTGCTCCTAAATGGAGCCAATTTAGACATGTAAGCTTTGAAAATTTTCAAGGAAAACAAAGTATTCTTGGAAATATTTGGTCTTTGTCCCAAGATAGATTTCCCTCACATCATCTGCTTTCTTTCAACCTACACTGACTCTGGGGTGACCTTTGGGCCCTGTTGGGATTCCAGAGAGCGCCATATTCTCCCAGGGCTGCATATGATGTAGTTTGGAGGCCCTGAGTTTGTTCTGCTCGTGAGATTTTAATTAGCAAAGCTAGTTGTTCCTTTTCTTACCATTTCTTCTATAATCTCTCCGGTGTGTCATTAAGGGCTTCTGTGTAGGATAGGGAATATTAATTAGAAGAACATCCTGTTTCACTTGCCTCATTACATCGAGGGAATAATACTCAAAGTGTCACTCCAAATTATAAAAGCTAATATTGCTCGCTGTCTATACTTTTTATCAATAAATCATGGGCTTGCTTCCTACTGCTCTCATTCAGTGATTGTTCTGTGCCTTCTATCAGCCTGGAGCTTCTTAAGAGGAGGGACCCACCCATTATCTGCTCCTCTGGTAGCTACCAAAGCAACTGTTGCCTAGTAGGGGATGTATGAGGTTAAATATTTGGGATCTGTGGTGTTCTAACCTCATTCCTGTTCTTAACTCTGCATAATTTCTTTTGATTTAATCCATTCCCATGGTCCTAACTGCCAAGATGTAGGATAATGATTTTTAAATGATCTTTGGTCCAGCCTGTGCTCTGAAACTTCATATCCATCTTACTTTGTTGTCTTCCAAACAGGATGGAAACAATATATCCAGCCCTGAACCCTCCCTCTGATTATTTCCTCTGATGGTGAACCTTAGCACCATCGAAAGGGCCATCACTTTTATTCTTCTGTTCCTTTCTACACACATGTACATAATAGACCTTTGTTGAGCACTGTGTAAATTGCAATCCCCACCAAAGACATCAGCCGTTGTAATCCTAAACTCGGTCGTCCCTAGCCGGAAAATGCTGCAATCAGAACACAAGGAATATGGACAAACAGCCAGTGCCAGGACATGGAATATAATGTGTTACTGATCATGGCAGTTCAAAGTCAGTTACCAACATCCAGTCCCTCTTCTATCCTATTTCCTACACATGCATAAATCTTAAGTAACCCTCTTTGATATATTCACGTATATTCCAAAAATATATCTGGTCATTACCAAAGTTTCATTTCGTTTGCCTTTCGTTGTCTCTCCCACTTCGTTTTAGAATGGTGGTGGTCGGGTGCCTGAGCGGCTCAGTGGGTTAAGTCTCTGCCTTCAGCTCAGGTCATGATCTCACGGTCCTGGGATCGAGCCCCGCATCGGGCTCTCTGCTCAGCAGGGAGCCTGCTTCCCTCTCTATCTCTCTCTGCCTGCCTCTCTGCCTACTTATGATCTCTGTCAAATAAATAAATAAAATCTTAAAAACAAACAAACAAACATGGGACGCCTGGGTGGCTCAGTTGGTTAAGCGGCTGCCTTCGGCTCAGGTCATGATCCCAGCGTCCTGGGATCGAGTCCCACATCGGGCTCCTTGCTCGGCAGGGAGCCTGCTTCTCCCTCTGCCTCTGCCTGCCACTCTGTCTGCCTGTGCTCGCTCTCTCTCTCTCTCTCTCTCTCTGACAAATAAATAAATAAAATCTTTAAAAACAAAACAGAAGAGATAGAATGGTGGTGGTCCCCCTTACAATGTCAGCATTATTATTACTACTGCTTCTTCTTCAGTATGCTCTTCCTTGGTCCCCCAGTCCTGTTAATCTGATCCTTTCTCCTTACATAATATCTCTTATATTTGGCCTTACATGCTTAATATCATACCTAAAATATTTAACTGGGTTCTCTGTCTTTGTTGTGAACCCAGCCAGGTAATAGGAGCCTACAGTATTGCCAAAGGAGATTTTCTGAAAATTTAATCCCAGTATTGTTATCCTACAGTGTTATGTTACTTTCAGGTATACAATACAGTGATCGAGAATTCAATACTTCACCCTGTTGTCATCACGACAAGGGTCCTCCTTCATCCCTGTCACCTATTTCCCCCCTCCCCGACCCACCTCCCCTCTGGTAACCATCAGTTTGTTCTCTATAGTTAAGAGTCTGTTTCTTGGCATGTCTCTCTTTTCCCCACCTTTGCTCATTTGTTTTGTTTCTTAAATTCCACATACGAGTGAAATCTTCTCTGATTTGTTGCATTTGGCATTATACTCTCTAGCTCCATCCATGTCATTGCAAATGGTAATATTTCATTATTTTTTAAGGCTGAATAACATTCCTGAGTGTGTGTGTGTGACCTCTTCTTTATCCATTCATAAATCAGTGGACATTTGGGTGGCTTCCATATCTTGGTTATTGTAAACAATGGTGCTGTAAACATTGGGGTGTATGTAACCCTTTGAATTAGCGTTTTGGTGTTTTGGGGGGCAAATAGCCAGTAATGAGATTATTGGATTATAGGGCAGTTCTATTTTTCACTTTTTGAGGAAACTCCCTACTGTTTTCCACAGTGGCTGCACCAGTTTTTATTCCCACCAACAGTGTAAGAAGGTTCCTTTTTCTCCACATCATCCTCAACACCCTTTGTTTCCTGTGTTTTTTTATTTTAGTCACTCTGACAGGTGTGAGGTGATAGCTCACTGTAGTTTTGACTTGTGTTTCCCTGCTGATGAGTGATGTTAAGCATCTTTTCATGTGTCTCTTGGCCATCTTTTTGTCTTCTTCAGAGAAGCGTCTGTTCATGTCTTCAGCCCATTTTTAATTGGATTATTTGGGGTTTTGATGTTAAATTATGTAAGTTTTTTTTATATATTTTGGATACTAACTCTTTATCAGATATGTCATTTGCAAATATCTTCTCCCATTCCATTAGTTGCCTTTTAGTTCTGTTGATTGTTTCCTTTGCTGTGCAGAAAATAAGTTTTTTACTACTAACTATTCCAGAGATATATGCCATATGATAAAAGGACTCATCTGAATTCAACATTTTTAAAAGACAGACACTATCCTATTTTGTCTTTACCCAGCAACTTCTTGGAGAAGACAAAATTCACATTTTCAGTGGGGGGATATTTGGATCATAATTTAGTAAACATAAGGAAAGTCAATTACACATGGAGGTATTGAAGGCATGATTTTGGCATACAGAAAATCTTCCCCACCCCTGCTCCCATCCAAGCAGCTTACAGATGCCTTCTGCACTGCCTACAATTCCTTTCATTGGCTAGTGTTATGGACTCATCTTTAGGGGCATATTGGAGAAGGTTAATAGATTTAGGCACTAATGTCTGAAGGAAAGGCGCATAGCCAAGTTGGCACTCCATGGAGGGCCTAGGTCAGGGCATGCAAGCGTGGATCTACGTAGAGAGCATTTCTTTTCAGGACTAGCATGAGGGCTCAGTAAACAAACATCATCTCCTTTATAATAAGGCTCTAAAACTGCAAGAGGAAAGATGAGATCCTATGACAAATAGCTCTCTCAAGACCCTTCTTAAATGTTCTTCCTAAAAAGTCAACCCTTGGGGCTCTCAGTGGTACAGATCATATATCTGATACGATTGAGAGATGACTGGGGTTTAAATGTATAGACATATTCTGAAGACCCAAAATGAAGCTTTCCAAAGCACCCCCAGATCAGTGATTCTTAGATGGGGACCAAGACTGGGTTGGGTGAAGAGCAGAGGGAAGCCACGTGCATGTCACCCCATCATCCTGAGATCACTGTCTACAGTAGGAGGTACAGTCTGTGGGAGTGAGATGTACATACAGGGAAAATGAAGACTAGGGAACATGGTTGAGAACTGTGATCTAGATTAAGATCCATTTGCTTCATTTACAGACAAGGAATCGGGTCCCTGAGTATTACAGAATTGGCTTTTCCTACCACACCAGGCATTCCTCCACATCTCATTTTATATACCAAGACTTCTACATTACAAAGTGCTCTGTGGCATAGAAGACCCATCTTTATTTTCAAAAGTAACTAAGAGTCTTCTGATGAGTTTCATGACACACCCACTGCGTGATGAGAAAAGAAAAGAAATGTGAACAATGAAGAATAAGCAGCAGTACTTCTCAAAGTGATGTTGATATTATGAACAAATATTGAGCAGTTAAATTGTACTGGAATGATTTAATGAAGTTTGGTAATATTGTCTTAAATAGCATACATTTCCTTAAGCCATGGGATTCAGAGTTGACCCTCAATGCTTGTAATTTTTCTAGGAACAAGATGAGATCATTCAATGTAATTTTGGGAGAAAGTACTGTACATTTTATAGAAAGCTTAGGAATTAATTCAGAAACGGCTCTTACCACTGCTGGCACTCTCCACATTATTCCCAGTTCTTTATACTCCCTTCTTCTCTGGGTAATTTATACATGGGTCAAGAGGTCAGCCTGAGCTGTGGCTGGTTCAATATTTGTCTTATGTAAAATGACATTGAGCATTTGTGTTTTCCCGAATAGGGCCTGTGTTTCCTTCGGAGACTCATGCAAAGTGCGTCATCATGTGAAGGACCTCACTGTTGGATTTCACGCAACTACTTTTCATTTACATTCCACACTGACAAAGTCATGGGCAAAAACTGTCACTCTCTGAGGGTAGAAACTGCCATGCTTCACAAAGGCAAGAAGTAATTTTCCTGTAATCACAAGATGACTCAGGTTAGTAGCTTTTAGCTCTTACTGCAATTCAAATAACAGGAGGGCCCTGGGGCACTGGGCAAACCTCATTAGCCCCTATCTTGATAATTTTAAATTTACAATAATGTGATATAAAGTAAGTTGGAGTTTATTTTTGTGCGAGGTGGCAAAAAGAATTTAAGAATAGTTACATGTTACATAGGGTGAGGTCAAATTACAAGGAAGCATGTAGTATTTTTTAGATGCGAAATGCTTTTCTAGTAAAGAGCATTGCTAAATGATAGCTGTTATCCTATAAAAGTTTGCAGTATTGTCTGTACTTGAAAGTAATATGTAGATGTTAATTTTGAAGGATCATGGATTAAAAGGTAAAAAACCCAAAAACCTTGTATCTTGTAGTTAAGTCTTTGAACTGTCCTGACCAACTTGTACTGTTACGTTACAATTGCAGTTGGAGGAGCGCCTGGTGGCTCAGGGGGTTAAGCCTCTGCCTTCGGCCCGGGTCATGATCCCAGGGTCCTGGGATCAAGCCCCGCGTCGGGCTCTCTGCTCAGCGGGGAGCCTGCTTCCTCCTCTCTCTCTGCCTGCCTCTCTACTTCTGATCTCTGTCTGTCAAATAAATAAATAAAATCTTAAAAAAAAAAAAGAGAGAGAGAGAGAAATCAGAATCTCCTAGGGTATTAAGCAGAAAAACAAGGTGATGTAGCTCAGTTTGGCCAACTAATTAGGGAAAAAAAAAAAAAGAAGAATTGCTATTGGAGTAGGTCTTTACAATTTAGAGTTTATGTTTGCTTTTTTAATATTGCATCTTCTGTGGCATTTATAATGGGAGAACACTCTATATGCTTACATTTGTTTTTAGTTACAAAAATGTGACTTCTGCCTGCCCGGGGTACATGTGTGAAACAGCCTCTGCCGGGGCAGAAAATCATGAAATAGAAAACACAACTGGGGAAAAGCTCGGTCCTCGCCCTCTTTCCTGTTGGTCCCCAGCGGGGCATTTATGATTTCTGACCCCATACTTGAGGGCCAGTTTGTCTGGAGTAAAGCACCATTGTCTTGCAGAAGGAACTAAGCAACAGGCTCGCGGATGTGTTGGTTCTGCAGGTAGATGTTGAGTGACTGCTCTGTGTTCTGCATGATCCAAAGACAAAGAAAGGTCCTAGTCCCATTCCTACCCTCCAGGAGCTTCTAATCTCATTAGGCACATATACAAAGTTGAGAATTCAAGATGGGATCAGGAGAAATGTCCGAAGAGTGAGAAGAGTGATATAGATCATAAATACACAGAACCCAGGAAGAGTGGGAAGGCTGGTAAATATCTATGGCTCTGCCTAAAGTCTTTATGGAGGAGGAAAAAGCCTGCTAGACTTCAAAGGCCAGGTAAGATTTTGGAAGGGGAAGGTGATAGAGCATCTCAGATGACAAAGGACAGTCTGTTGGCTTTGGCAAAGACGTGAATGAGGAGCTGTAGGACACCCACTGAGAGAAAGGTGAGAAGGGGTCTTCAGGTGGAAGCTGAAAGCTTGAGACATGGTGGCTCTCGGAGAGAAGACTGGGAAGACAGACTGGGACCAGGTTGTGGAAGGCTTTGAATGCCAGACCGGGGTGTTCAAGCTTTTTCCCACAGATAATAGAGACCCCTGAGAGGCTTTCAACACTATTAAATGGCTTTTATCCATTATCTGGAAAATTACCCAGGATTGGCATGCAACAGATTCTAGATTGCTTTTCTTGAGCTCATGGAGGGAAAATGACAAGCTGCACCATCAAGCCAGGAGTAACACGCATACTGTGTAGTCCCTGCCGTCCCTTTTTACCACAGGGGACTTTTACCACAGACACTTTTTTGCACAGTGTCTCCAGCAAGCGATGATTAATGGAGGAAGGATGGTGCAAACTCCCAGCCTTAAGGATATATAAGATGTGGGAGTGGGAGGAAGGCAAGGGGGTGCAGAACGAGTGGAAGCCTGTAACAACAGCTCAGAACTAGGTTGTGGCAGTGCGAAAAGGCGGAGAGACAACAAAGATGGCAGTGGTAGTATGACAACTTTGACCTCTAGGCTAGCGCTGTTTCCCAGGAGACGCTGTCATCCCAGCGTGTTCTAGTGCCACCCGGCTCCAGCAAGGGTCTTTTTGTCTATTTGTGACAAGTCCTGTCAGGAACTCTGGTGGCCACAACGCGACTCGTCCACTGTGGCACCCCCTGAGGTGAGCGCCGTGGTTGCAAAGACCCATCCAAGTCTGTGATAAAGTCTGTTGGCAGCAAACATCAAAACAAACTCCTCCTCAGGCATGAGGGGGAGTTTGCGAGGGGGTTGCTGCGAGTGCATTAAGGAGCTGACAGAAGAAACAACTACAAACCAAGCCCCAGGAAGGGCAACAATTAGAAGAAACCTGAGCATCTTTGGGTTGTGTCATTAGGGACTGGGTTCCAACTACCTCTTACCAGTTTCTCAGGGGAGAAAGAATGACTGTCCTAGATTGGATTATGTGTCCACCCCTTCGCCTATGTGACCAGCAGCCCCAGCATCATGGGAGTCTGAGATGGGCAGTTCCTCAAAGGAAGAGAGGATAAGCAGAAATTTTTAAAAAGTATTTAAGCTCTGAGGCGCCTGGGTGGCTCACTCAGTTAAGCATTTGACTCATGATTTCAGCTCAGGTCATGATATCAGAGACCTGGCAACAAGCCCCATGTGGGGCTCCATGCTGAGTGGGGAGTCTGCTTGGGGTTCTGTCTTTCCCTCTCCTCCCCCTGTCCCTCCACGAGCACATGTTCTTGCTCAAATAAATAAATAAGTAAAATTTAATTTCTAAAATGTCTGGGAATGCAAATAATGGTCATAAGTGTGTGGCCTCAGGCTTGGGGAGAGATCAGCTATTTCACAGAATCTCAGATTTCCAAAACAATTTTTTCACAACACCTCTGCTCTTTCAAACTGAAGTCTTACTGTTTACAAACAAAGAAACAAACAGATATTGACCAGAAATTATCCTCAGCAATGACTTCATGCCTTCATGTTTTGGGTTCCACACATTAGTGTCCTTTCTCCCTCCCTCTCTCCTTCCCGTCCTCTCATAGCAGTCAGACCTTCAAACCCATCAGGTGACCTGAAGTGATTTGATTTCTGTGCCTTAGCTATGATAGAACTTTTAAGTTTGAGAAAGAGAGAGAGAGAGAGAGCACACAAGCAGGAGGGGCAGAAAGAGAATCTCAAACAGACTCTGCACTTAGCGTAGGGCCCGATGTGAGGCTCAATCTCACAACCCTGAGATCCCAGCCCTGAGATCACAACTTAAGCCAAAACCAAGAGTCGGACACAACCGACAGCGCCATCCAGATGCCCCAAAAGGGCTTTAAGAAACACAGTGGCAAAAAAAGAAACACAGTGGCTTGCCCAGTTTGGGTCAGTCTTTGAATAGATACTTCTTACAAGTGCAATTTAATTAAGTTCTAAGGTGACGATCCCAATTTCTCATGCACTCATTTGGAGATGTGTTACTCTACATGCAAGCAGGGCTCATAGACAGTTTCCTTTTTAACAATTTCCATTTACACTGGAAATGAACATAACATATTAAACTCCAGCATACTACAATTCTAGACTTCTGGAGCAAGAGTTTTTAAGCTTCTTTGGTGTTATTTTGAATTTTAATTTTTTAATACAAAGCTTCGAGCAAATTTCAGTTACAAGTTATCAAATCTGATTTCTGTTAATGATTGATTAATGGCAATGTGTTCTATGGACAGTGAATATTAGAATCTAAACATGTAGTTCTGAGCCCTAATTGGAATAGATATAAATTAATAAAGACATACAACTATGTATTTTATCTCTTCTTTATTTTTATCCCTATAAAGTCAGAACTCTTAGATCTTTATCTACTTTTCCCACTTCCCAAGAGTTGCTTCTTTTGCATTAACATATAGGAAGCACATGATAATCATTCAAAATATATTTGCTGTCCATTTTTTTCTTCTTCTTTTCTCTTCCCCTAGTGCCTTTCCCCTTTTCCTTATCATTCCATTTTGCTCCTTAAAAAAAAAAAAAAACTACAGGGGCACCTGGGTGGATCAATTAAGCATCTGACTCTTGACTTCAGCTCAGGTCATGATCGCAGGGTCATGGGATCGAACCCTGCATCAGGCTCCATGCTCAGCATGGAGTCTGCTTGTCCCTCTCCCTCTGTCCCTCCCCCGATCTCTCTCTCTCCCTCTCAAATAAATAAATAGAATCTTAAGAAAAAGAAAAAGAAAAGAAAAACTGTATTGGCACATATTTTTGTCTCCTTGTTTTTTGGGGAACACTGTTTCTTCTATTACAACTGTGTTGTTCAGGAGATTAACCGTCCACCTATCAGTTAGGCTCCAAATTGCTGTTTCCTTGCCTCTAAGGCTTATAAATATTGTGAAATCATTCCGAAGGATTTTATTCTCCCATAAGCTCGGCAGGTTTTTCCAGTAAGTGCCCTTGCAGATAGCCACATTAACAGCTGGCTAAACCTTCCAGCTGATCAACACAGGAGTAATAAATCAGGAAATTTCAGTTTGTCCAAACATGTCGAACAAGGCACTGACATATCCCAGAATTGTCTTAATGGGTAATAATAGAACAACAAAGTAATTAGAGAATGCTGGTAAGTAAGAAAAGGACCCAAATGCTGAGATAAGCTAAGGCTAAGGCAGCATCTTTCCTGGATTCTTTACATAATTTCTGTCCCCATCCATTTACTGAGATCCACAATCCTCTTATATCATTGTAGCTGTGCTACTTGGAGGCTGGAACTAACAAAATTCATCCTTAATTTCACATTGAATATTTAGGTAAAGCTATTCAGTTATCTAGTAAGCACATGAATCTAGGTTTGGTAAAGTGACTTTCTTTTCTTGCAGCGGACCAATTAGTTACTGATCTGCTGCCCTAATATGACACCTTTACTGAGGGCAAATGGACTTCATTCTTCGCTGGTTACTGGATAACCTGGCATGAGACATTATCTTATTTAAATTAGTACAAAATCCTCAGAAAATTTCCCTATTCCATGTCCTTAAGGGTTATTTGTGAATCTGAATTTTTAAGTGTGTGGTTGTTGAAGTCAAGTTGGGTCCACATCCCAAGCATTGGGTTTATCTCTATTTGTTCAGGTCTTTTTTATGTTCGCCAAAAGTTTTATAATTTTATTTCAAGAAAAAAGAGGAGGGGCGCCTGGGTGGCTCAGTGGGTTAAAGCCTCTGCTTTCGGCTCGGGTCATGATCCCAGGGTCCTGGGATCGAGCCCCACATCGGGCTCTCTGCTCCGCGGAGAGCCTGCTTCTTCCTCTCTCTCCCTGCCTGCCTCTCTTGCCTACTTGTAATCTCTGTCTGTCAAATAAATAAATAAAATCTTAAAAAAAAAAAAAAAGAGAGAGAAAAGGAAATCCTTAAATTTTGTCTGACCTAAAAACTCTCCCAACAGTTTCTGTATATATTATTACATAATCTAATTTCATGGGAATACTGCCTCAACATAGTATCCGAACTCATCTTCAATCCTAGTGATCTCCAGTTTCTAGGTCTCTCCCAGGAGGCACTAACTGAATGACATTCATTCATCCTGGCAATGCAGAACACAACTGAGAAAGGATATTCTGCTCAGCTTTGAGTTTTAAAATGCTTTAAATTTCATAGCAAGACAATTGTCTGAAAGTGAAAGGATTTTCTTACATTGAAATATACAGGGAAGTACATATAAGTGTACACTTAGGTGAATTTTCACAAAATAAGCACACTTGTGTAACCAGAACCCAGATCAAGAAACAGAATATTACCCACACCCAGGATGGTGCTTCCCCTTCTCCTTTGCAATTACCACACCCCCAGCTAACCACAATTTGACTTCTAATTGCACAGATTGTTTTACCTGTTTCTGTACTTTGCATAAATGGAATCCTACACTCTGTATTGTGTCTTTCTCTTTTCACATTATATTTAGGAGACTGAGCCATCTCATTGCATACAGTCACAGACTTTTTCATTATTATTCTCCAGTATTTCATTGTATGAATCCATGGCAATCTATTTGATTGTTCTATTGATGATGGACTATTGATGATAGACATAATGCATGGTTTCCAGGGTAGTGCCATTTTGAAGAGTGCTACTGTGGAAATTCTAGACTGTCTTTTGGTGAACATTCATGTGCATTTCTTTTGGATACATATACACATACATAAAGAGCAGAATCTCAGGGCCACAGGATGTGCATATGTTTGGCTTTAGTTGTCACTTGCCAGTCTTCCAAACGGGCTGACACGATTTACACTTCTACCAGCAGCATATTCTAATTCTGGCAGCTCCGTGTTCTCACCAGTACCTGGCATCTTCTGTGTTTTTCCTGTTAGCTGTTCTCTTGCATAGAGTGTGGTATCACACTGTGGTTTTAATCTGCAGTTACCTGATAGGAACGAAGATGAGCACCTTTTCATATGTTTCCTGTTCATCTGCCCACTGTGCAGTTCTGTGGGGTTTTTGTCCATTTTTATATTGGGTTGTTTGTCTCTTGCTTAATGATGTGGAAGAATTCTTTATATTCTGGATATAAATTTTTTGTCAGACGTATGTACGGTGACTATCTTCTTACATTCTATGGGTTGAATTTTTGCTCTCCTACTGATGTCTTAATTTATTTTTAAAGATTTTATTTATATATTTATTTGAGAGAATGAGAGAGAGAAGAGTGTGAGTGGTGGGGTGGGGGTGGGGGACAGGAGGTGCAGAGGGAGAGAGAGAATCTTAAGCAGGCTCTACACCCAGCACAGAGCCCTGATGCATGGCTCAATCTCACGACCCTGAGATCATGACCTGAGCCAAAACCATGAGTCAGACACTTAACCGACTAAGCCACCCAGGTGCCCTGTGATGTCTTAATTTTAATAGTCCAATTTATTTATTTTCCCTTTTATGGTTAGTTCTTTCTGGGACCTGTTGAAGAAATCTTAACTTACCTCAAGGTTAAATAGAAGCTCTCTTTTTCCTCTAAAAGCTCTATTGTTTTACCTCACAGCAAAAGAGTGTAATTCAGAAATGTCACCAGAGGTATCTGGAGACAGAAAACAAATGAGTATGTTTCCCATTGAGCCAGAACATGGAGGACTGATCATAGAGAAAATAATGGTGTAGAAAGAAACTCCCATCACAAACAAAAGACAAATCCCTTCTGGTGCCTGGGTTGTGAGCTTAGAGCCTATTCTCCCCATCTCTGAGCTCCCTTTCTACCAGTGGTTACTATAGGAACTGTCCTGAGAATATGCGCTATGGTGACCCCTCCCTGGGGACAAGGAGCCACTCAAGGGGACAAAACAAGGCCTCTCAGAGTCCTCTGTGTTCTCTGTGGGTCAAGTGCAGTGTCTCATCTCCTTGATGAGCTACTAAGAAAATCTTTTCAGAAAGCCTTTTCAGGTCCTCTGAATGTTTTTACTATTTATACATGCATGTGATGGGCCTATAGTTTTACAATGATCATTAAGAGCAATCCATTTTTTTGCCCCCACTTCAAATCTCAAAGTTACATTTGAAATTGTGGGTGTTGGACATGTCTCAATGTGCACCATCTCTCCTTGTTTCTTTGCCTAGGAACATGGCATTAAGAAAGACTGCAAGGTGAGAGGGATGGCTTACAGACGGGCATAAGGAAACTTTGTGGGTGATGGCTACATTCATTATTGTAATTGTCTTGTGGTTCCCCACATGCATATGTAGAAAACTTATCAACTTGCACACATTAAATATGTGCAGTTTGTTATACATCAATTTTACCTAAACTGTTAACAATAAAATAATTTAAAAATATTGTTAATTTTTCTGGATTTTCACTTTTCAATTTATTCGTTGAACATGGTTAGTCCTGTTACATTTAAGACTAGTGCTAGATACCATGGGCCGACCAGACATGTATATTTAATGTTGTTTCCTGAGAGTTCAGAGACTGTCAGGAATTAAGTAGATCAAGTAGACTTACTTAAGTAATTACTTAAGTCATTATAATACTTTGTTGACTATGAAACATTTCAGGTTCTGTGGAATTTAGGGATGAAGAAAGTTACATTTATTTGAGAAGTCTGGAGAAAACCACAGGCAAAAGTTGCTTCGTGGCTCACAATATCAGGTTTTAAAAGGCAGGATACAATACTGTATTCCGTTTTCTCCCAGTTTTGTTACATCTGTAGTAAAAAGAAAATGTTAATATTTATGAAGAAAAAAAAAGACACACTCACATAGTACCTCCTAATAGAATATGACTGATGGTTTTTACTTTTTCATCACCTATTCAACATTTCTTAGGTGAGCTATTTATTCCCCCCGCCCCCTTTTTTTTTTTTTTTGGCTTAAAACGCCCATGCTGTGTGTCCATCAAGGGCAGTTGCTTGGGGACCTACACAGCTGTTTCCATGATTTTGCAGAGACATGGAAAATGGTGCTGGAGCTACATGCTGGTCCTAAAGCTTATGCCCAGACCCAATCCACATTTTTTTTTCCCTGCTCATATTTAATGGCCAACATCCAGGCTTTCCCCGAATGAAGTTGGGTGGAGAAGTGTTTTCTTAATCACATGCCCAGAACAAGACAACCAAATATTTGTGACTTCTTAATGATGACCCTGTTGCTAGAAAAATTGCTGAGATCCTTGTTTTTGTTCCTCTCTCCATGGGAAACACATCAGGCCACTGACCTCTTTTGTTAGTTTCCTATCACTTTCTTGCCTCTCCCATTTCCCAAGGAATACAGGATAGACACAGAACAAAAACCAAAGCTCTTAGTGTAAGAAGTAAGGCTGGGTTAGAGGGGACACTTGTCGTGGTCAGGTCAGAAACGCAACAAGTGTGAGTGCAAAAGGGAATTGACGGACTCCGAGGTGGGGAGGATAAGGAGTAGCCCCCAAGATGGTGAGAACAAGTCTCAGGGAGTAGAACCAGGACTTTATGCGTGCCATGTTTCCTTTCCTCTCTGTTTGTCTCTCATCCGTTTGCTTTGCCTAACTTCATTCTCCTTCACCTAAAGTCAGCTCTTTTCCGCATGGGGGAAATGTAGCCATGGGCAGCCTGATCTTCACATCTCTCTAGCTCTGGGATGCCAGACGCAAGGCCACTGGTTCTTTTTTTTTTTTTTTAATGTATTTATTTTGAGAGGGAGGGCGAGGGTGTGTGTGAGAGTGGGAGTGGGGCAGGGAGGGGCGGAGGGAAAGAGAGAATCTTAAGAAGGCTCCATGTTGGGGGCTCGATGCCCTGGCCCTGAGATTAGAACCTGAGCTGAAATCAAGAGTTGGACGCTTAAGTGACCAAGCCACCCAGGTGTCCCAAAGCTACTGGTTCTTTGGCTCCACACAGAGATCTCTCCAGGAAGGCTTCTAAGTGGCACACCTTGTATCAACCACCCACCTTGGACCAATGATTGTGTCTAGGGATACGATACCATGATTGGCCAGACCTGGGTCACATGCCCATCCAGGGAGGACAAGATAAAAATTATCAGAATGAGGGGACTGGTGAACATGGTTGGACAAATAAAAATAATAGCAAAATTAATCTTAATAATATTAATAGCTAAAAATAATAGCTATTCTAGTCTCCTTAGAATTAGAAACTGTAAATATTGTAAATCCAATCATGTTACTCACCCCCAACCCATCCACCAACTGAGAACTTTCTACTTCCCACTGCCCTTAAAGTAAGATCCAAATCAGTTCTTTGAATTCTCAGTGCTCCACTTCGTCTTCTCCTTACCTTTCAAATTATTTTGCCTTCTCTTCTGACTCACCAGCAAGGCATCAATTAGCTACAAGGGCCTAGATTTTACAGCACACAGGTTAAGGAGCCTGGCTAAACGAAACCCTATCTCCCTAGCTTCCCCTTGAACCCTATGTTTTAGTACTAATCTCACTAACTTAATCACATTACCTCATTTGCAAGGAATTCTCCTCTCTATATAAAATCCACATGAAAAATATTACAGGAAATTTAAATCCAGTGTTAAAAAATGTCACATGGGAGAGCCCCAACTCTACAAATCAGTTTCATGGTCAGGTCTTTACTCTGAAGTATATAATCTTAACTGTAAAATACAGTAAAAACAAAATGGATTTCTGTTGTTCACACGCTTTAAAATAGATCTTTGTTTACCATAGAGGCTACGCAATTTGGGAGAGGACTTAGAGGAAGGTCTCCAAAGGGTGCTGTTCAGATACTACAAATTCTGAGCTTATAGCTGCAGCCTATTGAAGATAATCGAGTTTATGTTGTTTGCCACTTAACGTGTGCAAATACAAGAAAGTTAAATGTATTTGTTCTGGGGTTCCTCAAAATTGCATTTGCCTGATTTGATTCCTCCAGGGGGAAAATGTTAAAGAGACTTAAGTTTACGGAGATTTTGATTAAAAAGAAAGGCACTCCATGTTTGGGTCTTTCTGCTGTGGAGGCAGTAATAGACAGCCGTATGTTTACTTTGTAAATTGCAGTTGAGGGAGCAACATAAGCTGTTTCCAGTTTGGGTGGAAGTTGTGTCAGACCTCACAGATGAGAAGTGTACTCTGTTAGGAGTTTGCCAGATTTTTGGCAGGGGCTGTGGGCAGGTCCATGGTAATTAAGGAGAGTCTACTGCTAATTTGCTTTCTTAAAGAGTAAATCCTGAGCAGCAGCTCCTTGCTAGAGAAAGAATGATGGAATTAGAATATCATCATTTGGTGATGACTGTAGTACTAACTGTTTTGGGCAAGAATCACCCAGGGATAGGATGCTAAAATGAGCTGATGAGACTCTGAGAAACAGGGTATTTATGTAGTCTCAAAGCATCTCTCCACAAGATATTTCTTAAATGCAAGGGGGAGTAAGAAGGGAAAGGCACTTCGTAGTTCCTAATGAGACAGCATCTTACTCAAGTGCTTCCTACTTTCCAGGGTGGGGGTGGTGAGAGGATGGGGCATGGGGAGCGGGACACGGGGGCTGTCTGGAGACTGTCCTTCTCCTGTGGCTCTCTCATCTGCCAGCTTGTGAGTGGAAAGTCCCTCTCTTCCCACACTCCCCAGGGTCACTCCCTCTTCTCGAAAAGCCAGTGCCACCTTCTGTACTCAGATTTAAATTCTATTCTGGTTATGTTTGTTGGTTCATTTATTGACGGTCTGCTGTGTGCCAGCTCCAGGGGATTCAGCTTTAAATAAGACAAGCCCTTGATCTCTAGGATCTTCCTGCCAGCGCTAGAGGAAAATACCAAATGAACTATTATAGCCCTTTGGATCTGTCGAGGTATGCATGAGAGGCACAGGAGTATACAAGGGGCAGTATGTCCCTTAAATGATTGAAAATACTTTGGGGGCACCTGGGTGGCTCATTGGATTAAGCCTCTGCCTTCGGTTTGGGTCATGATCTCAGGGTCCTGGGATCGAGCCCCACATCAGGCCTTCTGCTTGGCGGGGAGCCTGCTCCCCCCCACCCCCATCTGCCTCTCTGCCTACTTGTGATCTCTGTCAAATAAATAAATAAAATCTTTTTAAAAAGTTAAAAATGGAGCACTGGGTGTGGTGCATAAATAATGAATTCTGGAACACTGAAATTTTTTAAAAATTTTTTAAAAACCCTTTGATATTGATTGGTAAAAAGCCACACCCTGGACCTCTGGCCACTTCCCTGGTATACTCTTCACTGACAGGCCTCAAGAGAATAATTAAAAGATTAAACTCCAAACAGGAGAGACCTCTAAGAATGTTTTTACATTTTCCCACTCCTTTCTGATTGCCTAATCCTGCATGAGAGGTCAAACAAGGCTTTCCGGAAGAGGCAATGTGTGTGTCGAGAACGAACAGAAGTTAGCCAGGTAAAGCACAGCGTCTGTTCAGGCCCCCGGATCAGGGAGAGAACATGTCACATGGGAGAGACCAGGGTTCACTGAGTGGAAAAGCTCATCTGATGGGGGGAAGGGTGGTGAGAAATGACTTCAAGAGGTAAGTTAAGGCCAGATCAGAAAGAGCCTTCTCTGCCTTTCTAAGACACCTGAACTTGAAGACAAGGTAGAAAATGCCTCTGAAGATGAGAAGCAACACAATTCGATATCTGTTTCAGAAAACCAGTTGTGGCATAAGTGAAGGAAAGGGATCGAAGGGGAATAAAACAAACAAACAAAAACCCTGTTAACAGACTGTGGAAGTAATTCAGGCAGGAGATGAGCACCTTTTTTAAGGCAGAATCAGTACGGAAATAGAGAAATAGTTGCAATCCAAAAACATTAAAAAGGTAGAATCGATAGGGCTTTGTGATTGGATTGGAGTGATGAGCTACCTGTTCTAAAATTTTAAAACATATTTAGCATTAGACAGAATGATTTTATCCAGAGTGAACCATTTGGTAAGCCTTTTATCTATGCTTCCAAAATGAAGAATTGATCTTGTGCAGAAACTTACAGTGACTGGCTCGTTTACAAACCATTATTTTTCGAAGATCTGCAGATAAAAACTGTGCATTTGCCAGTCTTTGGGCAATTATGGTAGGGTTACAGTGCAGGTTTTATCCCCTGCGGTGTACAAGAGAGTATAAGGTCAGTACAACCTTGACGCTTGTAGGTTTCCAACTTTAGGAAATGCACATCCCCCCTCAGCTGCCTCTGGTGTGTAATCTGACCTGCATTTCTTGGGCTGGTCCCATTCCTAGGATGGATCATGAGGCTGCCCAGCTGGAGAAGCAGCACGTGCATGATGTGTACGAGAGCACCGCACCTTACTTCGGTGACCTGCAGAGCAAAGCCTGGCCTCGTGTCCGCCAGTTCCTCCAGGAGCAGAAGCCCGGCAGCCTCATCGCTGACATAGGTAACCCGGGCTTGTGCCATGTGGTTGGAAATATATTCTATTGTACCTTTCCCTTTCAGATGAGTTTTACATTTCTGGTCTAACCAGAAGCCTGAAATTGTGTGCTTGGCCTGCCAGTACCGAGACTATTCAACCTTATAGCAGAAATTCATCAAGTCAGGAAGTAGGAAACTTTCTGATATCTACATTCTGATATCTACATTTACACAATTTTGACCTTTTCAAGAGCCTCTGTGCACATCTTCCGACAAAACTGACCTGGCATTGAATGAATAAATCATGACTGAAATGACTGCAGGCGAAATTGACCATTTAAATTTTGGAAACATTCACATTTGTAAATAACACTTGGTGGCTCACCTTTATGGGTTCTCATATCTTCTACAGAAGAGCCAGAATTATGGGATGACACAAGAGCTCATTAGTCTTATTAGTCTCATAGATCCTTTCCCTTAATGCTTCCGTAGGTCTTTCCTTATTAGAGCCTATCTTTAATTAGATCATAGCTTCATAATCACAGATTTGCCTGGAGGACTTTGGCTCAGTACCTTTCTGAATCAAGGAGTGGTAAACCATAATCCAGTAGATCTAAAAGTAAGGTGTAAGAAATGCTAGATGGGACGCCTGGGTGGCTCAGTTGATTAAGCCGCTGCCTTCGGCTCAGGTCATGATCTCAGCATCCTGGGATCGAGTCCCACATCGGGCTCCTTGCTTGGCGGGGAGCCTGCTTCTCCCTCTGCCTCTGCCTGCCTCTCTGTCTGCCTGTGCTTGCTCTCTCTCTGACAAATAAATAAATTAAAAAAAAAAAAAAAAAAGAAATGCTAGAATTCCCACTCAAGGCACAGCCACCCAAAACTGCTCTCCAGCGACCGCGTGTAGACTGTGCCCAGAAGAGTCCTAAATCTGAAGTTACCAATCCCTTCTGATTTGACATTTACTCTAAACATTTACTCTAAATATTAGTAAGAGAAACAGATGTGTGTCCGTGGCTTTTAGCATACTAAAGATGGTATGAGTGGGGTGGGATCTGGGAAAGGGGAACAGGTCATGTAGAAATAGAGAGACTTTGAAAACTGTCTCTATCATGTCAACTTTTAAAAATTAACTGTGGTGGGGCACCTGGATGGCTCAGTGGGTTAAAGCCTCTGCCTTCAGCTCAGGTCATGATCCCAGGGTCCTGGGATTGAGTACTGCATTGGGCTCTCTGCTCAGCGGGAAGCCTGCTTCCCTTCCTCTCTCTCTGCCTGCCTCTCCTCCTACTTGTGATCTCTGTCTGTCAAATAAATAAGTAAAAATCTTTAAAAAAAATTAACTGTGGTTTCAGAAGAATAGAGAATTTGGAGCTCTTACCACCCACAAGGTCAGCAAAGTGCCAGAATCTTAAAATCAGTTAGCAGGAAAAGGAGCCATTCCATAAGTAGCTTTGGGACAACAGTATAAATATATGCTTTCTCATGCCTTACCCCCAAAATTCCAAATGAAGCAAAGATTTAAGTATGAGAAAACAAAATCGTTATAGGACTAGTTGACTGACTAGATTATTTTTTAAAATATCCTCAGAGGCAAAAACCCCTTCTCTGTGTAACACCAAGGAAAGTCAGAAATCATAAAAGACAATACAGTTGTCATTATTCACAGTCCCTAGGTTAAGTTGATAAAATTGCCATGAACAATAACTTCTTGAATTCTGAATTACTGTCCCTAGAGGAAATGCAGGATCAGGTTCCTGTGAGTCTCTGGTCACAACATTCTTGTCAACTGATCAACACCTAGCCTTGTTTCATGCTTCTGTCTACTTAAAGACACTATATAGTATGGATCTTTAACACTGAACTCAAGGCCAACACACCATAACTCATGCCTGAACAGAGTTTCCTGAGCACACATATCTTGTCCATTAGTCTTGTCATAGCCATCCTGGGCTTAGGAACCCCTCACAGTGCTTGAGCCCTATATCCAGGGACCATCCGAAACCATGACATCACTAACACAAAGCACAAAAATGCAAAAACTGTGGCACTAAATAGACTATGTAGAGGATACTTGTTGATAGGATGAGAACTGAAATAAGACACCAGTCAGGCACCTCAGGCAACTCAGATTTTTCCAGACTCATTGCTGTTGTATGAGCAGGCTTGTCGGTGAACCACCATGCAAGTATTTGAGCATTGACGTCAGCGGGGGGGGGGGGGGGGGGCAGTGGTCATAGACTTTATCACGTAGGTGAACATGCAAATGTGGAACCTGAAAGTGAAGAAGATCGACTGTATCGATATCTTTGTATGAAAAGTTATAAGTTCTACAAGGCAAAAATATAGATAAATATATAAATGAAACAAAAATTTAAAATATCTACAACTTATCTGATAGAAAATTAGATAACTTTCTTTATCTACAGAGCATTCTTCAAAGTCAGTATGAAAGAATAAGACCAAAATTTCCAAAAAAGAAAAAAAGAAAAAAAGGATAAGAACAAACAATTCAAAAAAGGAGGCATACCGATCGCTTAAGATTGTTTGGCCAGGTGATGACCTTACGTGGCTCAGTAACAAAGGCACCAAGGGTATTCAGTGAAAACTATGCCATCCCAGGCCTACAGCACCAAGGAACCCATGCCAGAAGCAATTAGCTTCTTGTATGATCCTGAGACATTTAAGTAGAAGCATTTACATATGTGTACCTACGGGTGAATTTTCCTTTTTTGATTACGCAGATGGTGGTCTGTAATATAAAATGTTACACACATAGCTTTTGTTTCCTCTCATATACTGTGGAGATCACTCCATGTTTGTACTTCTAGAGCTGCCTCTTATTAAAACCTGCATAGCAGCCTCTGATCATAGCACTGTGTTAACTGACCTATGTTGTCTGCTCTATTGTGCTACTGCAAATTATGGTGCAAATAATATTCTTTAGATGCCCCTGTGCAACTCCATAATAATATCTAGTAAATATTTCTTTATCCATTTGTTTCTTTCGAACTTTGTGCTTTTACTTTTTTTTTTTTTTTTTACTATTCAATAAACAAATGGTACTACTTTGATTACACAATGATAGGATTTTTTTTTTTTTTCTATTTTAAAGATCTTATTTACTTTTGGGCGCCTGGGTGGCTCAGTGGGATAAGCCTCTGCCTTTGGCTCAGGTCATGATCTCAGGGTCCTGGATCGAGCCCCGCGTCAGGCTCTCTGCTCAGCAGGGAGCCTGCTTCCTCCTCTCTCTCTCTCTCTCTGCCTGCCTGCCTCTCTACCTACTTGTGATCCCTCTCTGTCAAATAAATAAATAAAATCTTAAAAAAAAATAAACATCTTATTTACTTTAGAACGAGAGAGACATTTTCTAGGGAGAAAGAGATTGAGAGCTGGGAGAGGGGCAGAGAGAGAATTCTAAGCAGACTCCAAGCCCAGCATGGAGCCCAACGGGGGGCTCGATCCCAGGACCCTGAGATCATGACCTGAGCTGAAACCAAGAATCAGATGCTTAACTAACTGAGCCACCCATGTTTCCCAAAAGATAGATTTTTAAATAAAAGTGAAGTTAAAGAAAAAAATAAATGAAAAGAAAGAATGCCGAGGAGATTAGAAGGAAGGAAGGTAGGACCAGGACACCTGGGTGGCTCAGTTGGTTAAGCATCTGCCTTTGGTCCAGGTCATGATCCCAGAGTCATGGAATCCAGTCCCACGTTGAGCTCCTTACCTGCTTCTCCCTCTGCCTGCTGCTCCCTCTGCTTGTGCGCTCTTTCTCTCTCTCTCTCTCATTCTCCTTCTCTAACAAATAAATAAAATCTAAAAAAAGAAAGAAAAGAAAGTAAGATAATATGACTATCTCCAAAAGGAAATGCTTTTTCTTTCCAGGTTTTCCACTTCACTAAAATCAATTGTTTGTTATGTTGGCAACTTGACCAGTCATTAGATTAGCAATTTATACTTAATTACTAGTAAAACTTTGCATAAGTAATAAACATCTGGAGGTAATCGGGTTCCAGTTGCCCATGCAGTAATTTCCTAGGCTGTTTTCACTATTTAGGTGGTGCAACTTTCAGTCGACTAAAATTTTATTAACCTCCTCCCCCCATTCCCCAGTCAAGCTGATTTGCTGAGATGTGGGGGAAGAGTTCCTGATGCAACTAAGTCTTCAGGGCAGGTATCAGGAATTAAGTAAGCAGGAACTAGAGCCTAAGTGAAAAGAAATTCGATGATTCAAAGACAGCAGAAATCCCAAGTCTCTCAGGAAATTCTAGGATCTGTGCAGTCATGGCAATGCCATTACCTAAAATGGGCTAGTCACTAAGGACATTAGATGGGGCATGGAGGGTGTTCTGGGGTCTGAGAGTTTTATTTAGATTAGTTTAGAAAGTAGGAAAAAGACCGGAGCCTGATTCTTTTTGAGAAGATTACTTTTTTACCCAACATCAGAGACAAGTGTCTATCCCAGTAGTATTGAATAGTATTGAACAGTATTGCCTTTTTGGGTACATAATAAAAATGAACTTTTCAATAATTAAGATTCCATTTACCTCTTGACTGTATGTTCTTATTCCCAGTCTCTGTGGTCAGATTTGATTTGCTAAGTCATTCTCTATTTGCCATTCCTTCATCGGGTCAATGAAAATGTAGACCCTCTGATTTGTGGCCAGGAACAGAATATGCCTACAGAATAAAAGAAATCCCTTCTTCTCTGGTTTTAAGAAATGTATAAAATGGGGGCGCCTGGGTGGCTCAGTGGGTTAAAGTCTCTGCCTTTCGTCTCAGGTCATGATCCCAGGGTTCTGGGATCGAGCCCCGCATCAGGCTGTCTGGGGGGAGCCTGCTTCCTCCTCTCTCTCTCTGCCTGCCTCTCTGCCTACTTGTGATCTCTGTCAAGTAAATAAATAAAAATCTTAAAAAAAAAGAGAAATGTATAAAATGGGAAATAAACAGACTATACATATATATATATATATATATATGTATAGTCTGTTTATTTCCCATTTTATACATTTCTTTTTTACATATATATATATATATACATATATATATATATACATATTCTTCTCTTTCCCATGGGAAAAGAGAATCCTCTTTCAGATGATAGTCTTAGAAAAAACAAAAGCCTCTTAATTTAAAAAATGTTGTTCCTACAAACTTGAGAGAAAAAAATTCAGATTAGTTATTTCTAGCAAACACTTGCACACCATGTGCCAAAACATTTTGTGCAATTGGGGGAAGTATCTGTTTTCTACTCTGAGTGTGGTGCAGAATGGAAAAAAAGGGAATGTAAGCCTGCAAACACTTTATGTTAGCTCACTTCAATACCATGGAAGGTTGTCCTTTCATGAGATTTTGTAAAGCAGCATGAGTGTTGTGTACTGGAGCTTGCCGCAGTATCAGAAATGTTCTGATGTGCTTCTTGCACATTTAAGATAATGCGGTCACTAGGCTTGGCAGTATTCCCCATCTCCTCATTAGAATAAAATCTTCCCCACTCTGCCATCCCAGTGTATGCAGCTGAAAAATAAATATTGGCATCATATTTGAGAGATCCGCCACCATCCTTAAGGCTGAATGCCATCAGAAATGAATATGCAACTGGGATGCGCCTGGGTTGCTCAGTTGGTTAAGCGTCTGCCTTTGGCTCAGGTCGCGATCCCAGGGTCCTAGGATCGAGTTCTGCATTGGGCTCCCTGCTCAGCGGGGAGTCTGCTTCTCCCTTTCCCTCTGCTGCTCCCCTGCTTGAGCTCTCTGACAAATAAAATCTTAAAAAATAAATCAGTAATTATGAGATAAATCAAGGGTGCCATGGGACCCGGAAGCCTTTCAGGAGATGCTGAGATTTGAAAAGGCCCAAGTAGGTTCAGTACTGCCTGATGCCCTTGGAACACCTCCCTCTAGCTTGAATGGTCCACAAACCTATTTTGTTTTGTTTTTTAATTCCAGCATCATTAATGGACAGTGTTATATTAGTTTCAGGTGCACAATGTAATGATTCAACTGTTCCATACACTGGTCAGTGCTCATCATTATATGTGGTCTCTTAATCCCCTTCGTCAGTTTCACCCGTCCTCCCCCTCCCACCCCCCATAACCAGCAGTTTCTCAGGAACCTGTTCTTACTTTGTGTCTCTAAGTTTCCATTTTTCTAAACATATCCCCTGAGCCAATTAAATTGAAAAAGCAAATGGATTTGCAAGACTATTTTTCTTCAACTATGACCATCATCTTTGAAATACTCAGGACTGCCATTTTAAAATACTTTGTGATTCCTATTTTCCCCATAACTCCCCTCAAATATTGGTTACTTTTTCTCATAAGCATTCTTGGGAACAGTGGCTATATGAGATCTAAACTATTTCTAACACCCCAATCGTTACACTGAAATAATCACGATGGGAATCTTATTTTTTATTCACAGGCTCACCACTGTCTCAGCTGCATTGGTGAACTTTAATTATGCTTTTAGTGTCTCATATAATTTTGAATGGCCTATTATGAGGGAGTTATTAGAGCATTATGACGTATTTCAGAAGCAGTAAACTAAACATCCTTGAACAGCGGTAGATTTTTTTTCAGGGAGAAAAATCTAGAGCTAATTCCAGTAGGCATGAATATCAGCTCTAATGATATCTTTAAATATTTCTGGAAAGGGAATTAGCTGCTATGTCTGTGCAAATATGATACTAGGTATCAGATCCTAGAAGGCTTTGTTTCAAGATGATTACTGAACTCCTAGTACTTCCTCCTCATTGTAGTATCAGATCTGATTGGTCTAGATAAATATTGAATTCTTTGGGTCTCTGCTACCAGAAAATGAATGTTAAAAATGGTCTAAGAAAAAAGTAGTTCTAAGAGTTGCATACTGAGTCAATAGAGATCGTTTAAAACCTAGAACTGACATTAGATTGGATGAAAATATATTGAAATTCCCTTTCCATTCAAATTCAACATTTTTGAAAATCATGTTTTATTGTATAAATTCTTTTATTTATAGCCAATGAAAAAAGGTTGGGCAGTAGTTTGTTTTACACAGAAAGCAAGTGGTAAAAATGTCTGGGGAGAGGAGCACCTTGGGTGGCTCAGTGAGTTAAGCATCTGCTTTGGCTCAGGTCGTGATCCCAGGGTCCTGGGATCAAACCCCACAGTGGGGCTCTCTGCTCAGTGGGGAACCTGCTTCTCCCTCTCCCTTTGCCTGCAGCTCCCTCTGCTTGTGCTCTTTCTCTATTTGTCAAATAAATAAAATCTTTTTAAAAATGTCTGGAGAAACAATATGAGAATAAATGCCATCACATACAGACCTTTGTATAATGAAATATGTATGTGAAGGTAGCTTTTTTACAGGACTGAGCCCCACTCCTGGGGTCCTAGCAACTCTCTTCTCCTGCTATGAGCCAACTAACAGTCTTTGGTTGTGCTAGCACACTAAACGCTACAGGCACGACCTCATTAAATGTTTGATAAAAATCATTTTCTTTTTCCTGATTCCTCTCCCTCTTCTATTACAAATGAAAATCTGTAAGTGCCCTCTGAAGGTCTTTCTTTGGCTGTCATGAGTACCTTCATGCTATGCTCTCGTCGGTCTTGGTTTGTTAATACAAAGTTATTTCTCTTGCTTGTCATAAGAAAAACTGAGTGTTCCACTTTCCAGAAAGGATGGCATGTAATGCAGGTTTTTCTCTTACAGGCTGTGGGACTGGAAAGTATCTTAAAGTGAACAGCCAGGTATATGCCCTGGGCTGTGACTACTGTGGGCCGTTGGTGGAGATCGCCCGGAGTAGAGGATGTGAAGTCATGGTATGTGACAACCTCCATCTCCCCTTCAGGGATCAGGGCTTGGATGCCATCATTTCCATAGGAGGTAAGGCAGCCTGGGCACACATTCCCTCTACACCTTGAGAATGACCTTACATGTGGAGGCCCTTCTCGCAACTCAACATGCATTCTTTGTCTCAATGTCTATGTGATTCATGTGATCTAATTAAAAAAATTTTTTCAACTGGATTATTGGACTAATCTCAAAGGTTCTTAATGGTGGTACACGGGATCGTATTAATGAGCCAAACCTTCAAACTGGTGTTGTATTCTCTCCGATGACTCCTTCCCATTTCTTATACTTATAAGTAAGGAAGAATTAGGGGAATTTTACTCATTGAAATACTTTGGTATACTGAAATGAAGCCAGATTTTTCCAACATGAAGTAGAACTTTAGAAGTCATAGTACCTACTTCAGGTCACGAGTGTGTCCCTTATTAGTAGAACAGTACAGAACTGATGCACTGAAGGTCATCTGGCAGGATGTGTGGAGCAACCTACCACTCACTGGGGCAAGGGCACTGGGGAAGATGGCCCCACCAGGTCCCGGACGGCATTGTTTTTATAATGCCTGTCAGCTCTCTTAATGCCAGATTGTTCAGAAGTCCAGGGAATATGTTCCTATATTCCCAGCAAGAGTGCCATACAAACACACAGGCCACGGATGAAAAGAAACAACAAAACCCCATGCCTGAAACATACACAGGTAAGGCCCATTTTACTCCGTGCATGTAATCCTGAAACCTAGTACGTTAGTCATATTTAAATATGCCAGGGAAACGTGCAGCACTTTCTTTTTTGCAACGAGGACAATCTTTGGCCAAGCAAATCATTTGCTCCTATCCACTTAAAAAATGAATCTGTTTGACTCTAACAAACTGTCAAAGCAAGGTGAGCCTACATAAAAGTGACCAGATTAAAAACTCATTGTCAGAGAAAAATACAGAGTAAGACTGCTCTCTCCTGAAGGAAATGAGGACTCCATCTGTTTGACCTTAGATGGGGACTATATCTCTGCTTAGCGTGGGAAGGCAGGCCTAGATGCCACAGCCCGGAATGTCCTTAGGACAGGCAGGAGATGGTTGCCATGGAAACCCGCTCTAGGACAGCCTCGCTTATTTGCTGTTGAAACTGTGGAGTCCACTTGGGGCCTAAACATGAAGAGAAAGGATTCCTGTTACACCAAGCAACTCATTATAATGTTTTGAATCTTGAGTGGAAAGAAAGTTTGGGGGTTGTTGGTCATCTCACCTAAGGAACGAGAAATCATGGAAGGTCAGAGAAGTGTATTCTCCACTCTTTTTGTTTGTTGGCCTTAGTTTGAGAGTCTTCGAGGCTCCCTGCCTCCAGGCCGTGCAACTGAGGCACAGGTGCGGGCGGAGGGGTGTGGGGGTTACTGCCCCACTTTCCTGCAGCCCGGAAGCGCTCCGTGCGTACGCAGTTAAGCCCTTCTCAGCTCTCAACAGAAGTCTCACCCCTTGTCCGCAGGAGAAACGCAGCACACCTGGTTGCCATCTTCTGAAGGAAAATACTTCCTTGGGTGGAAACACACCATGTATTTTAGGAACTGTAACTATAATGTGACGCTCATTTTCAGCTGGGTTTCACATTTAGAACCATATTATGAAAAACTTTGATAGTTTGTCTCTCTTACGTCCATATATATTTACTTCCCTGTTTAGAATTCTGTATGTTGGCACTTTCTGCTAATCTTCACATGAAGAAATATATATATATATATATATTTTGCTTTTCTATGTCTCTTAATAATAATAATTTGAAAGGTAAGCATCATACCTAATGATACGTTCATTATGTTTTATTGGCAGATTGCAAAAAGAAACACTCTTTCCACTTACTTTTAGAACAGCTTGACAAGTCTATGAAAATTTAGTGACATATTAAAACAGGGCCAATCAGCCATTTACTCTATGTCAGTGGTTCTCAACTTGGGGTGATGTTGCCCCTGCCAGCCTTAGGGGGACACCTGTCCACGTCTGGAGACATTTTCGGCTGGTTCAGTTGGGTGTGTGTGTATGTACGACCTGCTGCCAGCTAGTGGGTGGCCTCCTACAACAAAGAATTATGTAGCCCAAAATGTCAGGAGTGCTGAGATTGGAATGCCCTGCTTTATGTTAAACCTCTTGATTCTGAATGCTTCTCCATAGAGAGAGGAGACCTGTACACTGGAAAGCTACATAACAATATGTCATAAAATATCAATATATAACAGGACTTTAAAGACGATCTTGTGTAACTTCCCATCTAGTTCTAGAATTCAGTAAATTAATTCAACCTGCCTATTTTCTGGGGTCTCAGCAGGAACACATTGCTATAGGATCCCTATATTGTGCTCTTTTTGCCTTTAAGTTGTGATTATGATTTTTAAAACAAAAGGGGATTTTTTTTTTAATCCGTTAAAGATTCAGTATAGTTTCCTGAGATAATTCACGTAAATGTATCTTCACGTCCCATTTTGGCTACGTTTATAATGTTTTAAAATAGAATATACGTATGTGCATATATAATACATTTTTAATATAATGAAGAAATCTTCAGCTGTAAACTTTTCCCAAAAAATTTGGCCTAACGGTAACTTAGTATAATATGTTAAATATAAACATAAAACAATATAGGAGGGCCTGGGTGGCTCAGTTGGTTAAGCATCTGGCCTGGGCTCAGGTCATGACCTTGGGGTCCTGGGATCTAGCCTCATAGCAAGCTTCCTGCTCAGTGGTGAGTCTTCTTGTCCTTCTTCCTTTCCCTTGCTAGTATTCACTCTTTCTCTCTCTCTCTCTCTCTCAAATAAATAAATAAAATCTTAAAAAAAAACTAACAACAACAATCTAAAATATTGAGATATTTCATGGGTGATATTATGCTATTAAAAATGAATCATCATAGAACGCCTGGGTGGTTCAGTTGGTTAAGCAACTGCCTTCGGTTCATGTCATGATCCCAGTATCATGGGATCAAGTCCTGCATCAGGTTCCCTGCTTAGTGGGGACTCTGCTTCTCCTTCTGTCTGCGGCTCCCTCTCTCTCTGTGGCAAATAAATAAATCTTTGAACAGAATATTTTTAAAAAATGAATCATCACAGAACAAATGTTTAAAAAATACAAAGACTTTCCTCCTTTAAAAAGACTTCTTTTGAAGCCCAGAATCCTGAAATGTTGAAGACTTCTGTCTGAATCTGCTAAAAGAGATTATTATATTAAAGTAGTCCAGTTTTAAAGATGCTTTTTTTTTCTTTTTGGGCCCCCAAAAGGAACATAGTCAACTCTCATTATTCATAGTAATTATATTCTGTTGTCTCTGTGAACACTTCATAGCGAATATGGAGCCATGGCTCCCAGGGGAACTACCGGACGAAGTTCCTATGAGCCTCTGGTGGTAGCATTTTTGTCAACTGATTAATAAACAGCCTTGTTTTACATGTGTCTCTGTTGAAAGACAACTTATTTTTAAAATATATTCTTTATTTTTAAATTTCTATGTATTTTTTTTCTCAGAGAGTGAGCGAGCGGGGGGCGGGGGGCACAGAGGGAGAGGGAGAATCCCAGGCAAACGCCATGCCAGCGTAGAGCCTTGAGGCAGGGCTCCATCCCACAACCCCGAGATCATGACCTGAGCAAAAATCAGGAGTCAGATGCTCAACCGATTGAGCCACCCAGGTACCCCTAAAGAAATCTCATTTAATTTGAGCTCATGCCAACAGCCCGAACAAAGCTTCTATAACCCCTCTATTTTCTCTCTGAGACATATCCCCGCCTTCTCATGCACTATGCTCAGGGATCATTTTAAGCAGTGAAATCACACACAAAAAGCACAAAATGCAAAAAACATGACACCAAATAGACCACGAAAGGACACTTGTTGACAGGAGGCAAGCCAGAACAAGGAAGCAGGGGTCACCTGGTTTGATCTCAGCTGGGAAGGTACACGCTGGAGTTTTTTGCCACCATGGGCATGTCAGCGAATGACCACGAAAACACTGAGAGTGCTGTTTGGGGGGCTACAAGTATATTTTGGCAGGTAGCAAATTTGCAGATACAGACTTCACAGATCACAAGGACTGACCATATTTAGAAGATACACCCACAGAAGTTCTCCAGTGAGTTAGGCTCAAGTCATGGGAGATATGAACAACCATGAATAGTCCTAGATATGAACATTAGCATCATCTTAAGTCTTTGTCCTCCTGACCTCTGTACCTCCTTTTAGCTTAGTGACCAAGACTCTGTCTCTCGAAATCTAAGCTTTCAAATGATCCATTATGAACGGCTCTGTGGGGACAGGAGTAGGGGATAGATATTTGCTCTCTCTCTGTGGCAGGTAAACTAGAGATTTAAAACCACCACTAGCAACTGGATTATGCTGAGGGTTTTAGGAGCTGTCCTGGCCTCCCCTCCATCTCTCCTCTCACTCACTACTCATACCTGTGTAGTAGTGTCCAGACCCCTCTTAGAACCAACTTCCTACCTGAGACATGGTGTGAGCCATACCCCTGCATGTAGAAAACGATCTGACTGTTTCTCTTGACATAGTACCGTGATCGAACTCCTCTTAGAACTAATAGACTGGTGCTTTCCACGTATTATTTAATTAAAATATGCCTAATAACACACTTAAAGCTGGATAAAGGCAGTCCTATTTGAATCTTACTTTAACTTTGCAGGGATTGGAAGTAAAACAATGACATAGGTGTTGATTTTTGTTAAATACATACACAACCAATTTATATCAGCTTTTTTTAAATTATAAGCATTTATTTGGATTTGGGCTTGGCTGGCTTATCTTTGCATTATCTAAATAGGAAAACAACCTTTAACATTCTTCTCCACTTCTATTTGCTTTATTAATTTTATTAACATTGATTAGTGGTATTAACCTTTCAGTGCTTTAGAAGTACCAATTGTTCATGAAAGCAAAGAATTATTTCATAGTTCTTTCACTAGGGAATACTTACCTAATGTAGCGCTCCCATGAAAATTTCATTAATTCATACCAATTATCCTTCTAGTTAACAAATTTCGTAGGATTTTGGAACTAGTAGGATTTGGAACAGACATATTATTTAAATGTCTTATTATAGGCAAAGAAACCTGAAATCCATAGAAGTTAAATAATTGCCCCAGATTGTCTAAAAAGTACAGGAGCCAGAGATAAAAATTACGTCTCCCCTAAACCAAAGCTGTGTTGTTCTACCATCTGTCCTGCCACATAGAAAATGAGGAGGTTTTCCTGCATGTTGAAATTGCATCATGATCATACAGAAAATATTAGTGTCCGAATGCGTTGGTTTACTTATGTGTATACACACTGAGATCTAGTTTCTTCTCTTTCAGTCATACATCATTTTTCTACAAAACAAAGAAGAATCAGAGCAATAAAAGAAATGGCCAGGGTCTTAGTTCCTGGAGGCCAGCTGATGATTTACGTGTGGGCCATGGAACAAAAGAACAGGCACTTTGAGAAGCAAGATGTGCTCGTTCCATGGAACAGGGCCTTATGCTCGCGGCTTCTCTCAGACCCCAGCCAGCCGGGGAGAAAGCCATGTGCACATCCGGAAAGAAGCCATCCCTACCACCCTCCGTGCTCGGTCTGTAGCTGTTCTGTTTGTTTTAAAGAGCAGGGTCATTCACGGCGGTCCCACAGCATGGACTACGAGCCACTGATGGCTGGAACTTGTTGTGCAGATATTTCTAAGGAAGGGGAGGAAGAAAATGGATTCTATAACACGTTAGGAAAATCTTTTCGCTCCTGGTTTTTCTCTAGGTCTTTGGATGAATCAACTCTGAGGAAGCAAATTGAACGAGTGAGACCCTTGAAAAATACAGAAGGTTGGGCCAATAGCACTATATCCATCCAGCCCTCCAGACACTCCAGCTTAGACTTAGGTCACCAAGAACCACTTTCAACACGAGAGCAAAGTTTAGATGAAGACGTGTTTGTGGAGGCATCTCAGAAACAACTGGAGTGGCTGAGAGCACCAGACGCAAGGAAACATCTACGTGGGGACCAACAAGGAGAAGTTAGGAGAAATGGAGATGGGAATTTTCTGGAAGGCGCCAATACTAGTGAGAACTGCATGAATGAGGATGATGCAGAGGAAGGTCACCCTTCTGCTAGTAAAATCCTGAGAAGGATTTCTGCACTTGACTCCACAGATTCCAACTCGGAGGAGACGATTCCTGTTGAAGAACAACAGCCCGGCGTTTCGGATTCTAGAGCCTTTATGCGGTACTACCATGTATTTCGAGAAGGCGAGCTCTACGGCCTGCTGAAGGAGCACGTGGCGGAGCTGCATGTTCTGAGCTCGGGGAATGATCATGGCAACTGGTGTGTCATTGCCGAGAAGAAGGACAACTGTGACTGACTGGATCATTTTAGATAATTCCTCCAAAAGGTGAACCATGTTCTTTTTACTGGGTTTGGTACATGGTTACCTGAATTTGTGTCCAATTTTGTTATTTTTAATCCATTTATGCTTTGGTTTGTAGAGATGATGAATTGGTCATCTAGTAAGTCTTTGGATGAACACAGAGCCTGGCACATAAAGCATTTGACAAAGGGTATTCGTAAATTATTAATATAAGAGAACTAAAGGAGTAGTAGGAAATGAACTTCAGTATGGATGGGATCTCCTTTTCCCTGCAAGGTGAAATTTTTATGAGGATACATGTATATCATTTGTCAGTATTAGATGCTGATTTTAACAGATTCTGGTTGTTGACTTTTTATTACGATTGAAGTTGAGTCAACGTAAAATGTTAATTTCAGGTGTACAACACACTGATTTGACAATTCCATACAAGATTCCATTTTCATTTTTATAATGAAGGGGGTGGGTGAGTTCTGCTTCTCAGATTACACTTTAGATCCATATGTAAGATAACAGGTAAACTGTTCCACTGCGCAGATGTAAACTGAATCACGTGATACATTAATCTGTTGCTGAGGCCTTGCTCTTACTTCAAGTCCTTCAAAAAGAGGGAGATGGTGGACAGAGACAAGAGGTGTTACAAGGACTTTTCTAAATGATAAGCAGACTTGCTTCCAAATACATAAATAACAAGGTTTTCAATGTTGCATGGAAGGGTTTTAAAAGCACTAGGAGTGTGTAGAGAGTGGTGGGTGTAGGTAGACACGTGGCAAGTACCCGGGTGGTATTTTCATGATCTCATTCAAAGCAGGAATGTCTGGTTAAGATAAGAGCAAGACTGACTAATGAGGAGTTTTAATCTAGAGTGATGCTTTTCTTATGAACTAAAGTGGCTTTTAGGAACTGAGAATCCGGTTGAAGCACCATTTGACTTTGGTTCTCATAAATACACTGTTAAGGGGCAAGATATCTGTCCTTGATAGAGGATCTATTGTTGGATTGTTTAAAAAAAAAAATCTGGGCATTCATCTTATTGGAAGCAACATTTTATTCGTTATGTTAGGGATTTAGGCAGAATTAATTCCTATTCAAGGTTGAATTTCTGCCACTTTGAAGGCAAACGAATAGACTGGGTGTCATACGGTTACTGCATCTGTTTCGAGTACCCACGGGTCTGTTTAAATCTACATCATGGGTCAGGAGACAGATATAATTGGGAATCAACATTTGACGGAAGTCTTTTTAATTTATGGACCACTGTAATCCTAGACAAAAATCCAATTCTTGTTTTGTATAAAATTTCACTTGTTTTGCATTCTTTTTCCCTTCCATGATTGTGCTCTATCTTAAGATAATGCTGCTATGTTCAGAGAAACCTAAAAGATTATTTTTAATGCTTATCTGGAAATGACTGATGTGTATTTCTCTTTTGGCTTCCAAATGAGATCCAGCATCTTTTGCATGGATGAGATTGTCTGATGGACAGTATGTGAGATATAGGATTTATAATGTTTGGTGCACAGTTTGCATTAGAGGGACAATGAAAACAGACCCAGAAATGGAATATAAATTAAAGATTAATTTAGTGTCTTCCATTTCCTATTTTAAATTTTAGGTAGTTAACATACAGTGCAGTATTCGTTTCTGGAGAATTCAGTGATTCATCACCTTACGTACAACACCCAGAACTCATCACACCACAGGCCCTCCTTAACCCCCACCCCCATCTCCCCAACCCACGTCCCTCCATCAACCCTCAGTTTGTTCTCTATCATTAAGAGCTCTTAGTTTGTTTTCCTCTCCTTTTTCCCCTCTTCCCATATGCTCATCTGTTTATTTTCTTAAATTCCATATATGAGTGAGATCATATGGTATTTAGTCTTTGTCTGACTGACTTCACTTAGCATAATACACTTTAGTTCTATCCATGTCATTGCAAATGGCAAGATTTCATTCTTTTTGATGGCTGAGTAATATTGCATTGTGTGTGTGTGTGTTGTATTATATATATATATATATATATATATATATATATATATATATAATATCCTTTAAATACCACATCTTTTTTACCCATTTATTGGTCGATGGGTACCTGGGTGCTCTCCACAGTTTGGCTATTGTTGATAATGTTGCTATAAATATTGTGGTGAATGTACCCCTTTGAATCTGTAGTTTTGTAGCCTTTGGGTAAATACCTAGTTGGGCGATCATAGGGTTCTATTTTTTAAATTAGGACATTAAACAGAGTATAAGTGGTTTTCTTGGTAGAAAGAAAATATTCTCTGAGTTGGAAAAGTTCTTACAGTTAAGTCTTGAAGGCCTCTTTATTCCGAGTGGGTTTTTCCTCCCCTTGAATCTTGTTGTCACGTGTATGTTTAATGCTAACCTTGCAGCTAGAAATCTGCTTGAAGTCATCTCTTTCTGGGGGGAGCGTACCAGTTACACGGAACCCCACCTATTAGGCTGCATCGAAACAGCCGTGCCCTCACCTGTGTGAGCGACCTCCTAAGTACACATCCTACTTTATATAAGATGATTCCTAAAATGGTTCTTGAGAAAGACTGGCACATAATTTTTGAAGGGCTGTAAATAAGAAGCCATCAATAATAGCAACCTTTTGTTCTTCATCTGCTGAGCACAATACTTCTCTGCATCCAGACATTTTTCTGTGTCTGAATATTGAACACTCCATGGTTGGTACCCTCTCTTTGGTGTATTCACAGGGAAACCGCTCTTAACTCTAACTTCCACCTCGGGAGATTATATATATGTATGTCATTGAAGAGCCAAGCTGATGTAAATATCTTAATCTTTTAAAAACCTTGCTTTTGTTGAGGATTGTCCTCAAAAGGAAATACAAATCATAAGCGATTTTCAGCACACACAACTTACTTATGATTATTCTTTCTGCCTTAACTTGCTTACCTATAGATTTTGCTGATCTGAAGTAATATGAAAACTTGGACTCCATTATGAGTACTGGATCAAAGAATGT
>PISX010011278.1:0-66104 GCA_004024625.1 Mellivora capensis | reverse complement strand
TATTTACTGCGGATGCATTTCACTAAATTATTTCACCAAATGACGAGGTAGAGAGACATTAGTGTGGTACATTAGAAGACTGCGTTCTCAATGTACATATGTCTTCCTCCATATTAATCAGCTGCTATGGGTTATAATCTTGATGGCAGGAGGATCAGTGAGGATTCTCCAAGGGCTCTGCCTCCCGTTCATTTACACATCTGTATTTACTCTCTACAAGTTGTAATAAGGATCTCAATTCATAAAGTGGCTGTGAACCGTTTTAACGTTTTATGGGGATTTTGTTCTATTTCAGGCCACCATTACATTGTGGTTATAGAAAGGCCTAAAACTCTATTACTATTTCATAAAGGTAAAAAAAAAATCAAATTGAGTTGTATAAGATGAGTAGTTCGTAACTGTGAAAAGTCCTTCAGGAATAAGATGCATTTCACTTTAACTATTCTCCGTTCTCACACATATAATGTAGAGGGTCTTTTAAGACACAGAAGTAAATAATGGGAGTGTCTGTTTTGTTTTGAGAAAGTATGACCCTTTGGGCCCTGTCCTCTTCAGAAGGACATTTCAATACAAGACACAATTTAAATGACAACCAAACTGAACTCATACCACAACCTTGCAAAATCGGCTTCATTTGGCATGCACGCACGTGCGCGCACACACACACAAGCATTCATATATTTTTTCCCTTCAAATAAGTATTAAAAGACTGATTGAAAATACCCAAAAAAGGAAGTGATTATGGAGGATATCAATGGAAAAATGTTTTAGCACAGGGGTGACCAGAACCCCAGTTCAGTCATAACCAGAACCCCAACTCGGTGTTGACAAGAACCCCAGCTCAAGGGTGACCTCAGTGGTAACCAGAGCCCCAGCTCAGGGGTGACCAGAACCCCAGTTTGGTTGTGACCAGAGCCCCAGCACCACTTAACCAGTCTGTCGTGAAAACAGTGACACTAAAATTGAAATATTTTACATAAAATATTTGTGATGGAAGTAAGTGAAAGAACGAAGAGTCAGTTTGGGTGCGTACGTAGACATCCAACATAAGGCCATTTCTGACTTAGGAACGCCTGAACTGGAAATTGCTCCCATGGCCATTGACACTGAATCACTTTTATAACTGAGACCTTATCTCCAGCTCTCGGCACAGTGCTCTTTACTCCCACCTCTATGCCATTTCCTCCCCTCCACCCACCCCAGTTGTCTATTTTCAGTCCTGAAGTCAGAAAGAGAGTATGATGGGGCACCAGGGTGGCTCACTCAGTTGAGTGTCTTGGGATTCAGCTCAGGTCCTGATCTCAGGGTCGTGGGATCAGCCCCACATAGGGCTCTGTGCCTATCAGGGAGTCTGCTTGCCCTTCTCCCTCTGCCCCTGCCCCTGCACTCTCTCTTTAAAATCAATTAAATATTTTTTAAAAAATAAAACAAATTGTTAAAAAGGGAATAGGACAACTACAGCTTCCCTACTCACACCCCTATCTCTGCCTCTTCCACCATCCCAGTGTGCTGGGTGAGAAGCTTACAAGAAGATGGCCTTGGACATGTGGATGCGGACAGGAAATGAAACAGGTGAGAGAGAAGCTTCTGATGGTCCATGATCAGCCCCAGTTCCTTTCTTTCACATAAACTGAGTTCCCAGCCCAGTCATCAAAGCCCTGAAGTCCTGAAACATATTGAAAGCTTCTCTCCAACTAAATTTCCCTTTCTCTGGCCAGTACATCTATCTGGAAGACTGATCATCCATACTCGATAGCCTCAGGTCATTTCCCAGCTAACACTGAAGCCCCCGCTTATCCGTGGTTTTGCTTTCCACGGTTTCAGTTACCCGAGGTCAGCCTCCCTGGGGAAGCAGATGAGCCTCCTCTTAATGAACCGTCAAGGGTCCCTAGCAGCCCATGCCATGCACCTTACTCCGTCTCACCACATAGGCGTTGGTCATCTCACATCATCGCAAGCAGGGTGAGTACCACACACTGATGTATTTTGAGAGAGAGGCCACATTCACATAACATTTGCTTCAGTATATGGTTATAATTGTTCTATTTTAGGGGTCCCTGGCTGGCTTCGTTGTTGGAGCATGCAACCCTGGGTCTTGGGGTTGGCAGTCTGAGCCCCACCTTGGATGTAGAGATTACTTTAAAAATAAAACCTTAAAAGATAATTGTTCTATTTTACTATTAATTATTAATCTCTTACTGAGCCTAATCTATAAATTAAACTTTACATAGGTGTATATATATATATAGGAAAAAGCATACTGTCTCTAGGGTTTGGAACTATCTGTGGTTTCAGGCATCCCCTGGGAGTCTTGGAACATACTTCCCACAGATAAAGAGACCACTGTACTCCTTGTTTTTGAACTGGAAGTTCCTAGCAAGTCTACATCTAAACAATTTTCAGAATCCCAATCAATAAATACTTCGCGAGTGCCAAACACAAAATGTCCTATGAAAATTTCCTTTTCCATTGGCACTCACATGAATCCAAAACAAAATTACAAATAAACCAGGAGTCACACATGCAATTTCTCTGCTCTGGCTTCTGAGTCATCAATGTTGGGGGAATATGTGTAATGTTACAGAGTGGGGACCCTGCAAATTTATGACTCTGAGCTTTGTATGATGGCTACAGCAAGCCTTAACTTTGGTCCGTTCTCCTCTTTTCTCCAGTCCCTCCTTCAGTTTCCTTGTCATCAAACTTCAAGTGTGAGTGTGCACGTGTGTAGACAGGTAAGTGGATTATAGATGATAGAGAGATAGATAGATATGAATCCAGCCAGATCTTTGTCTTCTGTGTTCCCCGAATCTATAGCTCTCTACCCTCTTTTCAAAATCACTTGGGCTCTGCTTCTTATCACATTTCTATCTCCATGGAGATGACACAAATCCAATTTTTCCTGTTCTATCATACACCTCATTCTCTTCGCTGGTTTCTATGTCTTGGCTGATAGATATCGTACTATCATAAAAAAGTACATTTGGCCTTTGACTTATTTTCCTGGCACAGAGCTCCCAAAACCCTTGAAATGTCCTGATAGGAGTGTCTTTTGTTATTCATATCAAGCCCCTCAGGAACACACCAGAGTCTTGGCTACTAAGGGTGGGGCTCTTAAATAGCCTTAGGACGGGGCTGATCTCCAGAATGAACAGCTATAACGGGAGGGTGGAAATTCTCTGCCCCATCCCAACCTAATCTCTGAGGAGGAGAGTGGGACTAGAGATTGGGTTATAGACTCTCTTGAGCAGTAAGATTTGAAGAGCTTCTGGATCAGTGAGCATGTGGATGTGCTGGGAGGGTGGCATGACCAAGGAGGACCTGGAAGCTCTGCTTTCCCCCACCCCCGCCGCACGTTGCCCTATGCATCTCTTCCATCTGGCTAGTCCTGAGTTGAATCTTCTGGAATAATCCAGTAAGTGCAAGTCGTGTTTTCCTGAGTTCTTTGAGGCATTCTAGTAAATTATTAAATCTGAAGGTATGAGGAGGTCATGGGAATCCTGAAATTTGTAGCCAAGTTGAGTAGAAGTGTAGGTCGCTGGGGGCCATCTTGTGGGACTGAGCTTTTGTATTTGTGGAGACTGATACCAGCTCCAGGTCAGGTCAGCTGGGATATCCAGCTAACTACAAAACTTCATGCATCTTATTTTCAGGAACAAGGGAAGTATAGGTAATTCATTTGTATTTGGGTGTTATATACATGTCCTATCAAAAGAGGGAAATTGTAATGGCTGTGATTTTCCTTCTCGTTGAAACTCATTTGTGTTCACATTCCTATTTCAGAAAAGAAGAAGGCTGCATCAACTTTAAAAATTTTAAGACATAAATTCACTGAGTCAGATATTAATGCCATTGAATGCTCTTCCTTAAAGACTTATTTCCTAATGATATACTAGGTATATGTATATTCATCTAAATCATCTAAATGGGTATTAGGAATGGGATGAGCAACTGATATAATTTTTTAAATCAGTTTTTTTTAAGATTTTATTTATTTATTTGACAGACAGAGATCACAAGTAGGCAGTGAGAGAGGAGGAAGCAAGCTCCCTGCTGAGCAGAGAGTCCAAAGTGGGACTCAATCCCAGGACCCTGGGATCATGACCTGAACCAAAGGCAGAGGCTTTAACCCACTAAGCCACCCAGGAAATCAGTTTTTTTAATGTGTGATTTCCATGCAGTAAACCACACCGTTTTAAGTACATAGTTTAATGAAATTTGACAATTGCATACATTTGTGTAACTACCACCACAATCAAGGAATAGAACATTTCCATAAAATCCCAAAATTTCCTTATGCCCTTTCGCATTAGGGCCCCCTCATCCCTCCTTAATCTCAAGGAAAATACTTAACCTGCACTCTGTAACTTTCATTTCCTGGGATTTCACTGAATGGAAGCAAGCCACAAGCACCCTTTGAGAACTGGCTTCTTTTGTGCAGCACGAAGGTTTTGAAATTAAACCACCATGCTATATAGATTGTGCATTTTATTCTGAGTAGCTTTCTACCATATGAATTGACTACAGATTGTTCATTCATTTGCCTGGTGATGTATTTGTTTTCCCTTTGGGGCTATAGTGAATAAGACTTCTAAGCACATGATTGTACTTATCTGTGGGTGAATAGATGTCGGTTTCTCGAGTGAATACCTACCAGTGGAATCGTGGGGTTATATATTAAGTGTATGTTTAGCTTGATAAGAAGCTCCCAAATTGTTTTCCAAAGTGGTTGAACCATTTTACATTCCCAGCAACAATGCTAATTCAGTAAAGCTGGTGAATGTGTTTTCTAAGACTTGCATATTCTACTGATTTGATGACGACTCGTCTTATTAACTACTGAGAAACGATGGTTGAAGTATCCAGCCACAATAGAGAGTTTGTCTGTTGCTAACTTCAGTTTGGTCAGATTTTTCTTCAGGTATTCTTAAAGCTCTGTTACTAGATACGTAACATTTCAGGCTGTTATATTATCTTGACATACTGATTGCTTGATAATACGTCCCCTTTTCTTGGTCAGATGTATACTTTGGTTCGTGATAGTATAGCCAGTATAGTTTTCTCTCCATCAGTATTTGCATGCTCTATTGTTTTCCATCCTTTTACTTTTAACCTATTTATATCTTTGTATTTAGAGTGTTTTTCTTGTCGGCAGAATATAGCAGCGTCTTGCTTTTTTAATCCAGCCTGACAGACCATGCTTTTCGAGTACAATGTTTAAATTGCTTATATTCGATGCAATTTCCTACAATTTGGGGATTGTATCAACCAACTTGATGGGGGTGTTTTTCTATTTATTTCATTTCTTCTCTTCCTTCTACTTTTCCTGTTTCGTTTTGGATTAGTTGGGTATTTTTACTATCCCACTTTATCTACACTAAAGGCATTTTATTTTTTTTATGACACTTAAAAAAAATAATTTGCATTTTTAACTTACAATATACCACTACAGGAAAAAAGTCAGAGCCTTAAAAACAGTATAGTTATATTTCCTCCCTCTCTCCATCCTGTTTATACTTATGCCCAATTATAGGTCATTTGAGACTTTTTAAATTTTGTTATTAATTTAGTCTTTTTTGTCTTCATGTCAGCTTAGAAAGTCTCTGATGCTACAATTTGAAGTTCACTATTTTTTCTTCTCTGGTGTCAAATCTACTTTTAATACAATTGAGTGGTATTTCAAAATGTATATATTTATTTTTCAGCTCTACAGTTTGGTTCTTTTTTAATCATCTCTTATTTTGCTCATTCATAGAGGCTGTCTTGAATTCTCTGTCAACTAATTCTAGCATCTCTGTGATATGTGTGTCTCTATTTATTTATTGGTTTCTCTCTTTATTACAAGTCTCATTTTTGTTGTTTTCTCATAAAGAGCTTTGGATTCTCCTATGGCAGGAAGTTAAGTAACTTGTAGTTCAGCTCGATAATTTCAAAACTTGTTTTTAGGGGCACCTGGGAGGCTCAGTCAATTAAGCATCTGCCTTCAGCTCAGGTCATGATCCCAGGGTCCTGGGATCCAGCGCCACATCGGACTCCCTGCTCAGTGGGAAGTCTGTGTCTCCCTCTCCTTCTGCCCCACCCCCTTCTCATGTGTCTTCTCTCTCTCTCTCTCTCAAATAAATATATTTTTTAAAACACCTCATTTTAAAATGCTCTTTTATCAGATTTAGGTAACTCTCTTCAGGTTGGGATGCCTTCCCCGTATTACGGTCTAGAAAATGACTTCAAGCAGAAGTCTGGTCTGACTGGGCTTGCTGTGGCTCTGTGGTTGGCCTGCACTCCCCTGCTGGTCTGGTGGTCTTCCTTCCTACTCTCTGTTGGAGGCTCCCACCTATCTGGGGCTTCAGTTGAAACAAATGGACTCATTCAACTTTTTCCATGTGGTCTGTGTTTGATATCGTGGTGATGGCAGTTGTCTAAGAAGGCAAGTGGAGTTGTTAAGGCTCCTTGGCCTGAACAGACTTCATGTGCATTCTTTTGGCCAGAACAAACCATAGCATCAGCCTGCATCAAGGTTTGGAGAAACAGACCCTACTTGATAGGAAGAGAAGCAAGTCATAGATATAGGAAAGAGTTTGGATACAAAGAGGAGTGGAAATTTGGAGCCATTTTTACAATCCATCTACTATATAAACTTGACCTGTGCAAGTGATTTTATTTTAGGAAACTGACTAACTAGGCTCGGAAAGATTACAGTGATTTTAGGTTTTCTCTCCTGAGCTCTACTCATCATGATGACTCATTCCAGCATATGGACAATGAGAACACAAGGAAATCTCGTTGATCAGCTGTCTATATCTGTCTACTCTAGCTTCTGCCCATGACTATTTCCATCCCTCTTATTGTTATTTTTGCAAAATCTTGCGAAGATGTCATAACCTATAATCAAGCAAATACTATTAAATGAAGTGAAATCTTTTTGGAGCACCTTGATGAAATATTTCAATAGCTCCTATACCATTACCCTTATGACATTTACCATATTTTCCATTTCTTTGAGCTATTTTTTTCAAATTGTGGGGTCCTCAGCTAAACTATCTAGTCCTTGAGGTCCAAAATCATATTCTTTTTTTTTAAAGATTTTATTTATTTATTTGAAAGACAGAGATCACAATTAGGCAGAGAGGCAGGCAGAGAGAGAGGGAAAAGCAGGCTCCCCGCTGAGAGCCTGATTCGGGGCTTGATCCCAGGACCCTGGATCAATGACCTGAGCCGAAGGCAGAGGCTTTAACCCACTGAGCCACCCAAGCGCCCCTCAACAAAATCATATTCTTTTAAATTTGTGTCCCCTTCAAGACTAATTCTGTGCCCTTAATAGTTGCACCATTGAATAAAGCTGAATAGAAAAGAGGTTAATGTATGTATACTGCAGCTGCTTTTCTAATGGGAAGGAAGGAGGAGTTTCATTGTAATTTTGTCAGTACTATAAATAGCAATAGCTACCATTTATTGAGTATGTTCTATGTCCAAATACTATTCTAAAAATTTAACAAAAGCTGTGAGAAAAATAAGTACACAACTATTCATTGGTGCCTATCTTTTAACTTCAGTCTATATTATAAATGTTCAGCCAATACATACTTCACTGCCTTGACTGACAGAGGAAAGAATGGGGCTTTCAGACACAGAAAGTAGATTCAAATTTCTCACTGCTGCTTTTCAAATACATTAGTCAACCTGATGTTTCTTCCCTATAAAACGAGAGGTTTATCAATATTTAACCCATAACACAGGACACCTGGGTGGCTCAGCTGGTTAAGCATCTGCCTTCAGCTCAGGTCATGGATCCCAGGGTCCTGGGATTGAGGCCCCCATGGGGCTCTCAGTGAGGAGCCCACTTCTTCTCCCTCTACTGCTCCTCCTGCTTGTGCTCATTCTCTGCCAAATAAATAAAATATTTTTTAAAAAATATTTGACTCTCATCATTAGCCACTAGGGAGATTCAAATCAAAACCACATTGAGATACCACCTTACACCAGTTAGAATGGCCAAAATTAACAAGACAAGAAACAACAAGTGTTGGAAAGGGTGTGGAGAAAGGGTAACCCTCTTACACTGTTGGTGGGAATGCAAGTTGGTGCAGCCACTTTGGAAAACAGTGTAGAGGTTCCTTAAGAAATTAAAAATAGAGCTTCCCTATGACCCTGCAATTGCACTGCTGGGTATTTGCCCCAAAGATACAGATGTGGTGAAAAGAAGGACCATATGCACCCCAGTGTACATAGTAGCAATGACCACTGTTGCCAAACTGTGGAAAGAACCAAGATGCCCTTCAATGGATGAATGGATAAAGAAGATATGGCTCATATATACAATGGAGTATGATGCCTCCCTCAGAAAGGATGAATACCCAACTTTTGTATCAATATGGACAGGACCAGAGGAGATTATGCTGAGTGAAATAAGTCAACAGGAGAGAGTCAATTATCATATGGTTTCACTTATTTGTGGAGGATAAGGAATAACACGGAGGACTCTGGGAGATGAAAAGGAGAAGTGAGTTGGGGGAAATCAGAGTGGGAGACAAACTATGAGAGACTGTGGACTCTGAGAAACAAACTGAGGGTTTTGGAAAGGAGGAGGGTGGGGGGTTGGGTGAGCCTGGTGGTGGGTATTATGGAGGGCACAGATTGCATGGAACTCTGGGTATAGTGCATAAACAATGAATTTTGGAACACTGAAAAGAAATAAAATAAAATAAATATTTGACTCATAATAAATAGAGGAAATTAAAAGAAATAAAAATATATGGAGAGTTCAACACAAAGTTGGGATTCATGGCATGCTCCTTTCAGTCTGTCCCCTCTCCCCTTCTTCTCCTTCCTCCTTCTCCCTCTCCTCTACTTCCTCTCCCTCTTCTTCCCCCTCCTCCTCACCTCCCCCTCTCTTCCTCTCAGAATGTAGGTCTCATTTACTGGCAAACACAGCAGAGCCTAAGTAGGTTCTTGTAATTTTATATATGTGGTTTGAGAAGAAGATTAACTTGAGGAAGAAAAGAGAGAGGTGGTTTCTGTTTACTCCAAATGTCTTTCAACTTCACTCTAGTTTTTTGGAGATAAGTCTTGTAAAGTATCTGAAGCTTTGAGGACCACCTTGAGATAATATCCCACCATCACAAAGGGGAGTGGCCTTCTCCTCCCCTACAGCTTCAAAATTATGGAGCAGAGTCCCTCAGAGAATGGATCACAGATGGTTTTAGTCTCGCTTCTTCCCATTCTGGGAGCTGTACGACCCTGTCGGTTGCTCAGAAGCACGTGGCATCCCCTTTCACTCGAAATTTTTTCTCCTCCCTACTTGGTAGTTACAATCACTCTGTCTTTGGGACTTTCACTTTGCAAACTTCCCACAGTTCCCAAACTGTGGATTGCTAAGAAGATACTTAGGAATTCATTCTACCAATAATGCCACTTTGGGCTGTAGCACATGTCTGGTCTTCCTCATAGCCTCACAGCAAATTTTAAAAGACTTGAAAATAGAGAAAAGTATAGAGAACACAGGATAAGGAATGAAAGGAGTGAGTGTGGTAGGCAGAATATGTCTCTCTCTCTCTCTCTCTCACACACACACACACACACACACACACACAATGTCCTTAAATTCCCAGAACCTGAGGATATATTTTACCCCATACAGCTAAAGGACAAACGATCCTTTGCAGATGTGATTAAGTTAAGGACTCTGAGATGTGGAGATTATCCTGCATTATCCAGGCAGATCCAATCTAACCTCTACCTCCCTTGGTGGTGGTCAGAGAGGAAATGGACAATGGCCAATGGTCAGGGAGATATAATGCTGCTGCTTGTGAAGAGGGAGGAAGGAACACTAGCCAAAGAACGCCAATGTTCTCCAGAAGCTGAAAAATGCAAGGAAACAGATATAATACTGGAGCCTCCAGAAAAGACTACAGACCTGGAAACATCTTGATTTTAGCCCAGTAAGACCCATCGTGGACTTTTGGCTTACAGACTGTAGGATAATCAGTTTGTGTTATGGACCCCACGTGTGTGTCGGTAACTTGTGACAGCGGCACTAGGAGACTGGCATGGTGTAGAGGAACAGGAATCAGCAGAGGAATAGAAGAGGCGTTTGCCGGCAATGCATAGCTATTCTCAGGTGATCACCTTTACCCTTTGCTCACACTTAGAGAGATTCCCTTTAAAATCTTTGAATATGAACCCCCTCAGAACAATGAAGGTTTTTCTCCATGGTAACAGCCTTCAACAAGAACTTTTTCTTCCCCTCCAGACTGCGGCCTCTCTGTATGTAGGCATATATCCAAGATTTAAAAAAAAAAAATTGAATAGAGAAACAAGGGTGGTGTAGGCAGGCAATATAAACATTCACATCTCCATCACTCATTGCCACAAATCTGTGCCAACCGCCTGCTGCATGGAAGGCATGTTAGTGTGCACGGGGGCAGAGAAAATTAAACAACTTAACCTTGGTTTCTGTCCTCTGTGCAATACTATCCACTTATTTGATGCCTTGGTCAACTTTTCATTTCCTTGCAGTTCTTTGAGGAAGAACTAGTTAATGATCCCCAAAAGTTGACCTTTTTCTACTTTGTAGTGTTTTATAAGGACCTGATTTTCCTAATGCTGGTAAGTCCCAGGAGGTGTTAACTCACCACAGCAGAAATCTGTCTTATTTCCCATCCTGTACTCACTAAGGCAGAGATCAGAAAGATTCAACAGAACCTAGAACAGTAAAAGAACCTGCACCAGCAGAAGCTCACAGTCCCAAGCCCTCGCTAATGAACACTGTGTTGTGCGTTAATAACCAATGGAACCGAAGTATAGAAGGCCATCCCAATCGTCACATATGTAGAGAGGGAGGCAATAAGGACTTTATTTCTCACTGAAGGAAAATTTTTGTAGAGATACTGATGAAAATTGGCCCTTCGAGGAGCAATGGCCTGAGATTAAACCAGTACCTTGTGATACCTTAGTTGTGTTTGAGAAAGTTCCTTAACCTCTATAAGCATCTGTTTTTATAATTTTTCAAAAGATTTTTATTTATTTATTTATTTGAGAAAGTGAGAGAGAGCATGAGAGGGGAGAGGGTCAGAGGGAGAAGCAGACTCCTCGCTGAGCAGGGAACCCAATGCTGGCCTCCATCCGGGGACTCCGGGATCACGCCCTGAGCCAAAGGAGGTCGCTTAATAAGCTGAGCCACCCAGGTGCCCTGTTTTATCATTTTAAAGAGATGTATAATAGCTTACAGAATCAAAGAAATGTTTATCAGTATAGTATAGGGGAAAAGACACCTAGTGATGTGTTTGGTACCAACAATATAAACGAATGGTCCTTTATTCATTCTTTCATTGGTTCAAACCTACTTGGTATTTCTGAGTACGGGGACAGTCATTGAACATGATGATTCCCCACACCTAAGAACTGCTGACTTTCCAATTTTGAGATTTGCAAATGGAGTCACCAATCTGCCGAGAATTGCACAAAATGCTTCAACAGAGCAATTATAAGTTAACTCTCTCTTTTGTTTTATGCTTCATTTTTAGATGTTTCATAACCAACTCCTTTGGAAAGGAAAAAAAAAAAAAAAACATCCAGCACATCAGCGTTTTTTTAAGCACATTAGGATTTGAACAGCTGAATGACAGTATCTCCTGGAGGAGAGATTTTCTACTTACAGAACCTGAGACAAGAATCATCTGTCCCAGTTTTATGACTTAGGGAAAAAAAATCCCCAGTGCCCTTTCTGCCAATATTTTTCTGATATTAGAATTCTGATTGAAACATTCAAGTTCAATGCAATCCTTTCATCACTTCCTGAAGGCAAGACATGACTTGTTCTTTTATATCCTTCATATTCCCATTCATAGTAAAGATGAATTTTATATATATGTATCTTTATACATACATATGATATAATTAGCTATTAGATTCCTGAAAAGCAAGAACGTCTGTTTTTACAAAACAGAATTTACCGGATGGTTTTAATTAGAAGTCTGTCAAAATGCCTTGCCTTGTGAGAGAGCTAACCCTCTGCCAGCCATGCTCGATCCTGTTTGTGCCATAGAATGACCTAGGCAAACCTTAGAAGATATATGTATCCAGAAGGGTCCCCCCACCCTCCGCCAATCCCTTCTGATTTCATTGGTCTGGAATGGGTCCCAGGCTACATGGGGATTTTCTTTCTAAGCTTCTCGGGTGATTTTAATGACTAGCCAACGTTGAGAAATAATGACCTACACCAAGGCTTTAGTGGTCTGTGGCCCCAGGAGTACATTCGAATCACCTAGGGAAGCTTAAAAAAAAATGTTAAGGTACAGGGCACGCGCCAGGTCTATTAAGGAAGAATGTGGGGTGGGGATGGGGTCCATGTTTTTTAAAGCTCCCCAGCATGTGCTACCAGGGTTGAGAACCACTGCCTGCGCCATGCCAGTGAGTAATGATTATGATGTACATTAGGCATCAAATGATCCATTAGGCACCTTTATATTTCCAACTCACTGCAGCTGGGACTCATATTAGACTCCTCATCTTTGTTTCACATATGGAATTAACAAATTAATTTCAAATTCGATCATACCTTTACTAAGATGAATATTGTGTCAGTGATCAGAGAGTTGCCTCTAGTGTCTCTGACATATTTGCTTTCACAATATTTTGAGAACGAAGAGTCTGCTGTGAGCAAATATTAATATCACTCCATGTGAGCAAATTTTGTCCAGAATTGGACCAAGGCCATTCGTGATTTCATGAGCATCCGGGTCTCCCACCCCTACAGATATATTACGTTTCAGGAATTTTAAACTATGCCGTTGCTTTAGGTAGACTTATGTCCTTCGTGCTCCCTACCCTTTAGTGTCTGCCAATCCCAGGAGAATCGTTTTAATATCTAGTGTGGAGACCACATTGCCATTTTTTTTTCTAAGCTCAATCCTGCCCAGAACATCAGAGGATTTTCAGGAAAGCTGTATCGTTTCATGGCACCTTGATATCCCTAAAGCAGAACCATCGTTGTTTTTCTCAGTTTATTTCTTCAAGGAGCCATGGAAGCATCACTCTAGTGTTCTTGAGTAATTTGACTTGATAATAACTAGTTTTTAGTACTAGGAATTTTTATGCATCTTCCTACACCGTCTTTGCCTAGAAAAAAAATTTTATTGCCTGGTCTTTGTTGGCCCTCTTATAAATCTGTTTTGGAACAGAATCCTTAGGCATCTGGATTTGAAATGAGGCTTTGTTAGTTGTGAAATCAAATTCACAGTCCTTCTGCAGTTTTGGTGTGAGAGCTCCATCTGGAAATGGATCAGCCCTGACTGTCTCAGCATATGTCCCAGGGACAACGTTCTCCCAGTGATCTAACAACTCTGTGGTTCCAAATTCAGCAATTTTCTCCTTGCTTGCTGTTATATATCCATCTATGAGCATCCAAACTTCAGGAGACTAAAAAGGGTATGAAGAGATATTTACAATGAAGAAATAAAACAGCATCCTCCTCAAAAGGAAGTGAGCCTGAGATATTCTTCTGGGTTGTATTCTACTCAGGGTACGGAAGGGTTTTACTTTTTTCTGACTTTGTTTATGTGTCAGTCAGCTGCGTTCTCACCATTTTCCTACAGATCAACCTTTGATCCCACAGATCAACCTTCTCTGCCATTCACTCATTGGACTCATCAAACAACAAGAGGCCCTTTTAATTACAGAGCTCTGGGGCAGAATGGAGTGGTTGTCCTTGTTGAGGCAGAGAGAAAGAAATGGGTTTTCTCACTCTAGGTTTGACAGGAAAAAGAAAGAAAGAAAGATGCAGGACAAAGGTTTCTATACCTCAGTATGTCACACAATTCAGATGACCACCATTCCCTGAGTGGGGAAGAAATACATTCACTCTGCCTTTCATGTGGGGCACTGCAAATGGCCAGCCATGACCTTCAGAGACTGGTCTCCAACTTTTCTTGCAATAGAAGTAGTTGTCAGTGCCAATTTCGGGACCATGCCCATGACACCACAGGTGGAAATGCAATGATTAAAGTAGAATAAACAACAACAAAAGAGCCAGCCACACCTTGAGCTGGATTGGTATTTAGAGTTTCCTTCAGCCCTCCCCTATCCTGATCTCTTATAGAGTCTTATATATGCTCTGCTTTTAATGGAAACCACTTGCTGCTAAACTTTTTAGATTGTTCTAGTTCTGGAATGCTACCTTTAGACGACTCAACATTCTCTAAGAGGGACTAGAAGTAAGGAAGGGATTCTAAGGCCATAATGCCCAGAAGATAACTCCACTTGGAAACCCAGGGCTGCCATTGGAAAGAGTGACCAAAAGGCCATGTCTGGGTCTATGCATCTCAAATGTTAATGCCCATAAGTATCATCTTGAACGCTTGTCAGAAATGCAGATTCTCCCCCCCCCCCTTTTTTTTTTCTGATTCAGAAGGCCTGGATTTAGGCCTGGAGTAAGGGAACCTGATTTATTACTGCTTGTGACACCAACATAATTGGTTTGTGGAAGACACACTGGGTGTTGCTAACCTAAATTATATGGGGCTTATAAAGCAATAGTTTTTTAGATTTTTCTTTAAAAATGAGTTTTAAGGAATATTTGTTATCTCTGCTCTTGGCTTAGTTTGGATGCTAGGTAACAGATTCTTTGAAACCTGAAGGGCATCTGGAGTTCTCTTTTTTGTGTGTGTTATCGGCACATGAACTGACAAGGATTGGATACTGGGGACACATCCATTCAATCAGTAAATAATAGTTAAAACTCTGGCTTCGCTGTGAGAACTGTGCCAGGTACTGGTATAAAGACAAGTAAAATGCAGTCTCCCCTCTTGACGAGTTCAGTTTCACAGAGGAATGATATGAATTAGTTAAACAGAGTGTACAAATGCTAATACAATTAAATAGTATGATGTGAAAAATGTTCTCAGTGCACTTTGGGCAATGCAATTGACTTTGCAAGGGGAAATTTAACAGAGATGATAGAAGCTGAGCTTTCTTTCAAACCATTGCCAGAAAATTTCAAGGTGTGGAAGAGTAGAACATTTTGAGGAATAGGAAAAATCACACGCAAAATCAAAGAGGTAAGAAATAGCCCAGGTGGCTCAGTCGGTTAAGCATCCGACTCTTGATTTCAACTCAGGTTATGGTCTCAGGGTTGTGAAATGAAGGCCCAAGTCAGGCTGGGCACTGGGCATGGAGCCTGCTTAAGATTCTTTCTCCCTTTCCCTCTGCCCCTCCCCGCCTATTCCCACACTCTCTCTCTCTCTCTCTTAAAAAAAGGAAAGAAAAGACAAGACAAAGCTCTTTATACTCTAGACATACTAGGAAGGTCAAAGAATTTGGAAAAATGCAGGGATGATGAGAAGTGGCAAGAAATAAGGTAGGCAGGAGAGATACTTGAAACGATATTATAAAGAGCATTATATGACAAAATAAGAACTTTGAGTTCAACCATGTATGGCATAAAACATTACTGAAAGAAAATAAAGAACGACCAAATAATGGAAGGAATAGACCATATTTATAAATTAGGAGGCACAATATTTTTAAAATAACCATTCTTCCTAAATTTAACTATAAAGGCACAGCAATAAAAATCAAAACCACAAAGTTTTAAAAAGTTGGGAAGGCCTATTTCAAAATTTGCATACAAATGCTAAAATCCAAGAATAATCAAGATAATTTTGAAGAAGCAAAGACCAAAGTTAGAGGTCTTAGCAAAGATTTATTATGAAGTTATAATAATTCACAGTGTGGTATATCATAAAGATAGTTAAACAGACCAATAAAATAGAATAGAAATACTAGAGACCTATCCACACATACAATATCACTGATTTATAAAGAGATACCACTATACTGCAGTGTGGAAAAGATGGTCCTCTCAATAAATGGTACCAGGCCCACTGGATTTCTGTATGGGAAAACATAAATTTTTATCCATAACTTATTCCTTGAGCAAAAATTAATTCCAGATGGTCCTCAGATCAAAAAGTTAAAGATAATATAATAAACATTCTAGAAAATAACATCTTGTAAGCAGAGATTTTTTTGCAAAACACTAACCAAAATGAAAAACCTTGATAAATTGTAACACATTAAAATTAAAAACCTACGTTTACCAAAAGACCCTGTTATATGAATGACGAGATGTAGTGAAAAGAAGGGCCATCTGTACCCCAATGTTCATAGCAGTAATGGCCACAGTGGCCAAACTGTGGAAAGAACCAAGATGTCCTTCAACGGGTGAATGGATAAAGAAGATGTGGTCCATATACACTATGGAGTATTATGCCTCCATCAGAAAGGATGAATACCCAACTGTTGTATCAACATGGAAAGGACTAGAAGAGATTATGCTGAGTGAAATAAGCCAAGCAGAGAGAGTCAATTATCATATGGTTTCACTTATTTGTGGAGCATAAGAAATAACATGGAGGACACTGGGAGATGGAGAGAAGAAGTGAGTTGAGGGAAATCGGAGGGGGAGATGAACCATGAGAGCCTATGGACTCTGAAAAACAATCTGAGGGTTTTGGAGGGGCGGGGGGTGGTAGGTTGGGTGAGGCTGGTGGTGGGTATTATGGAGGGAACGTATTGGATGGAGCACAGGATGTGGTACATACACAATGAATTCTGGTATGCTGAAAAGAAATTTAAAAAATAAATAAAAATTAAAAAATATTATCCTAGTTCCTAAAAATATTATAGTTTCCTTCTGAAGCCCAGTCATCCATTACAGTTTGCTGGAGCTCACAACCTATCTGCTGAATCCATACTAAAAATTCCCACTCAGGAGAGAAACACATTCTACTTCCCTGTCTGTAAATCCATTGTTCCAGCAATCTATTGTTTTGTAAGAGATTACCAGCAAAAGTTAGTGGCTTAAAACAATTCCCATTGTATTAGGTCTCACGGTTTGGGGCGTCAGGAGTGCTGACAGGGCTGAGCTGGTAACTCCTCTCCACGTGGCATTGGTGGAAGTCCCTGAAGGTACTAAGCCGGTGGACGGACTGAGTGGAGGACAGGAGAGAGACTTCTCTCACAGCTTCGGTGTCTTGGTAGGGATGGCTAGAAAGTTGGGCTCAATTGTGACTGTGCTTGAAACACCTGCAGGTGACTTGTCTTACACGGAGGTCCATAATAGACCAGCGTGGTGGTCCAGGGGCCCTGGAGACAGTGTGCTAAGACAGAGGAAGTGGACATGGCTAGTTTCTGAAACCCTCAGCTTGAAAAAGGGCATGACGTGACTTCTGCTGTCATTCCTTTGTAAAGCAGTCACAGAGGCCACTCGGGTTCAAGGAGAGGGACACAGACTTCTAACTCTTGAGGAGAGAAATGTCAAACAATCTGAGGCTTTCTTTAATCCAGGTAATAACAATCCATTTAGTAATAATAATATATCATTTATGATGCTGGATATTCAGTATCTGTGTATACCAATTTAGGTTTCAAAAAAAAATAAAAGCAAATCTGAAAATGGTTAAATTTCATGATGTGTGTTCATCTTTTTACAAAACGATAGATGATTGTATCGAGATGTGGACCAAGTCATACCTGGAATTAAAATTTGAGGGTAAAAATGAAATAGAAGTTTCTAGATGCCTGTATTTAGTATAAAATACATGTACGGGAAGATCAGAGAAAGACTAGAAATTAACTCAATTATTTTTGATTACTTGATGTGCTGATAACAGATTTGAACTCTTCCACTTAGAAAAACAAAAATGATTCTTGGTTTTCTCTACTAATCATTGAAAAATACATATTCACAATTTGTTTACACATGTAAATCTCTGTGGATTTGGCTTTGATGCTTAAGCACTGGAAAGAAAACTCACTGCAATTGCATTTTTCCTATATGCTTGGTCTTGTGTTAATCACATTACTCATGTAACTAATTTACTCTTCAGAACCAATCTTTGAGTTGAGCATCACAATCCTCATTTTATCAGTGAGGAGACTGAGATTCAAATAAGGTATATACGTGTATACCCATATACATATGTATAATACATATATGATATCTGTGTATAATATATAATAGCTATGTATGCATTATACATGTATACTCATAATGTATATAATATATATGTATATATTTATTATATACATTGTATACATAAATGTGCATACTTATTATGATACAATATATATCTTTATATATATATGTATATATTTAAGGGCATCTTAAAAATTATTTACCCTTTTTGTTTCTTAGAAATAGAGTGATTATTAGGTAGTCTCTCTGATATGCCATCCACTCTGTCTAGTGCAGCGTGCCAAAGTAGCTTTTAAATTATGAGATATGTTTTCACATACATTATAGGTAAAATTTCTGGCCATGTCTTTTCTTCAAGCACTGCTAAAATTGAATGAATATTAATTACTCTCAGCAGCTTTTACTGTAATACAACACTGTGCAGTTCCAATCAGAGGTTTCACAAATAAATCTGTGCCACAGCACTGTTTGAGTTGCAAATACCCCTTTTTCTTCGGATGATCAGCTCTGCCGAGCTGACGGCTGAAACAGAGAAGATCACCATGACGTGATCGGCCAGGTCAAGACTAGGGTTGGCACGAAGCACAGGCCTGGTTTTTCAATCATCTTAATAGCACCCTCCAGAGCCAGAGCACAAAGAACCTGATTGGTATTTGTCTGATACTGATTAGAGGTATTTGTGCAAGACCTTCATTGACATTGTTTCTAAGGAGAAGTGACCTACCTCAAAGGAGAGGGTCAGGGGTTCCAGATTCAGATATGTTTTGGGATATCATGCAAGAATGTCATGTTGTACCCTACTTAAAGCAATTCACGAGCCCCAAGGTGCCCTGAGGATGAAGTCCAAATTCCCTTTTCGGTATCCTGAACAGCTGGTCTGGCACCTGCCACTGCTCCAGCCCCATCCCTCGCCTGTCTCCACAGCCTTCCTCCATGGCATGCGGCACACCTAAAATGTCTCAGTTATATTAGAGGGACAGGTTTTCACTGGCTTCTCACTGCAGGCATTCCCATTTGGTTGAAGAACTTGGGAGGTTCCTGGGAAGACCAAAATAGCAAGGAGGTGGAAAGATGCTGCGGGACGGTATTGAATAGTATATAATGTGTACATGAGATCAGCCCCAGGCCCCAAGGTGATGGGTAGAAATAGTTACTATGCACAAAGGGGCCTGTGAGGGAGACTCCAGCCCATATCTGAGCCCAGCCAGAGGAAGGTAGAGGACAGCAGTGCAAACAGAATCCAGGAGACCCCACTGAAACCTTTGGAAGAAGGAAGCTGGGCATGAAGTAGGCATTTGATTAGGTTGGAGCCATAGCACGTGAGTTAGTCTGTATCTTCCCTTATCTCTGATTCTAAGACAACGTTGTTCAAGCCTACGGAACACCTCCGAGACGTCTCAGCTCAGGAGGGATAGTCTGGGGTAGAAGCCAGTGTGTGCTTCTTCGGTGGGAGATGCCGTGATCATTCGTTGTAAAAACATGAGGTTCCCCCCATAATGCTGTTTGCATATGATAAACCAGGTGTATCTATAAGGCTAGATATGGTCTGCCCTATACGGGGATCTCAATTAAATTATTAAAGTGAAACCTCAAATCAGAACAACTAGATCAAAACTAGTACATCAGAGATGGCAACCATAGCTCAAGAGGGTCAAGAAAAAAGGCAAATGATTTTTAAGTCTAAAATTCAAGGGAGGGGGAAGAGGGAAGCTACCAATCATAGAAACATCATTCATCTGTATGTGATTAGATTGTTCTGTCCCTGAGAAAAATTATTTATATTTGTGAGCTGTTTTTATAAGTGACTACATTATAAAAGCAGAATTTCCCACTTGGAGAGACTAAGTACTGGACTGAAATTTAGCGACCCACCTGGTCTGCACACACCGGGCTTTCAGGGGTCTGAGATGACCAGATGGAAGGAGACACTGGGCCACAGTCAGCCCAGGCCTCAGGGTTGCTAGATTCTTTAGGAGCCCCAAAAAAGCCCCAAGGGCTTGACCTCTTCCAGAACAAGGGACACAGGGGTTCTCAGGGAGAGTGCTAAGGTTAGCAGACTGGGAGATTTGACAGAGATCTGCCTGCAGATACTGGGGTATCAAAAAAAAAGAGAGAAAACATATCAGTGAATGAAGCATCTGTGAAGAAAATCCTGCCTATAAAGGCTTTAATTGGTAAGAGCTTTTCTCTCTCAAGTCCAGAGAATGTGTAGCTAGTGAGTTAGATTAAATGTCTTCAATCTTCAAAACTTCTGGAGAGAAGTGGACTGAAAGTCGTTGGCTGCTTTGGGTAGATTATGATGTAGGACCCTTTTGGGTTATTGGCAGAGGGAAAAATCCCCACTATTCAGGAAGCAGTGCAGAAGACTCCACACATAAACAATAGTGAGACTGAACTCCTGAGTTCCACCATGGGGGCTAGGAAAAGTCACTGCTTGAGATCAAAGATTTCAGTTTTTGGTGAAGAAAGGGGGCTTATTTTCAGTACCAAACTTAGCCCTCATAGGGGAAATCACACTCTCTTCCTAAATTCATATTCACTTAAATGAATGTAGCAAAACAAAGTTTGAAATTGCCAAGTCATCTTATGGCACCATCCAGAATTGTCAATTGTAAGGTCCTGGTTTTCTTTGTGCTCTTATCATCATCATCTAAGGAGTGAGGGAATTGACAGAGATGATATTTAAGGGTTTCAGTAACTCAGAACCCTAGAAATCTCTGGACCACCCCGCTCCTTGCCAAAGAACCCTACAAATATAAGTGAGCTTTAATACACATGTCTTGTGAAAACTGGTTCAGTGAGCTCAGTGTGGAGGTATGAACTGTTTTGAGAAAGGTAATGGCATCACTCAGGCAGAAGAAATGGGCATCACATGGGAGAAGAGGAGGAAAAAGAAACAAGGAATGAAGAAGTTCTCTGAAGAATTACAAGCTTTGCATCTCCCATCACTGTAGAAATGTTCCAAGGGCTGTAAAAATCCACAGATAAGAATGAAATTTTGCTTAATTACTCATTTCAGTTGGATAGAAGCCAAGTTTGGACTGAGGAATAAAAAATATTTCCATGCACAGAGAGCAGCTTCCTGAGGGAAAGGATGGGTTTGGACCCCAGCATCTCAATGTTGGACTCCTAGTTACACTGAATCAATCCCAATTTATTTTGCTTTATTTTTTAGATTTTTATTTATTTATTCGACAGAGAGAAACCACAAGTAGGCACAGGCAGGCAGAGAGAGAGAGGAGGAAGCAGGCTCCCTGCCGAGCAGAGAGCCCGACACGGAACTCAATCCCAGGACCCCAAGATCATGACCTAAGCTGAGGGCAGAGGCCTAACCCACTGAGCCACCCAGGTGCCCAATCTCAATTTATTTTGTATACAGAGAAGTTTTCATTCGGGTTTCCCCCAAAGCAGGGCCTAAGACAACGATTCAGGGGTCTGGTAGGTCGAATGGTATCTCCCCAAAGGAGGGATCCATCTAGAACCTATGAATAGGACCTTATTCAGAGAAAGGACCTTAACCAACGGAAGTCAAGGCTCTTGAAATCTCATCGTGGATGCGGGTGGGCCTGAAATCCAATGACTACTGCTCTTAAAAGGAGGAGACAGAACATTTTCTCCAGAAGAGGAGAAGGTAATGAGAGGACAGAGGCAGAAATCAGAATTATCCTCCATGAGCCCTGTGATCCTTGGAGGCCCCAGAAACTGAAGAGGAAAGCAAGGCTTCCCTAAACCAGAGCCTCCCCTAAAGCCGTCAGACGCACTGTGGCCTGATCAACACCCCCATTTCAGATTTCTGGCCTCTAGAGCTATGGGAAAACAGTTGGTCGTGGAGCTAAATATTGCCAGGAAAGCCCGAAAGCCCGCATAACGCATATGCCCCAGAGCTCACGATCTGGAGGAGGGAGTTGGATCCTGGCGCATCTACACCAGCTAACCATGGACTGCGGGCTACTCTCAGGGGGTGTTAGTTCCCCTAATGCTCCCAGCTCCCATCTGAATGGCCAGGTCAGCTCTAGCTGCAGGAGAAAGACCCCACGGGGAGCACGGCAGGGGGTCTGGCCTCTATGTTCCTACCCTAACTAGACGATCTTCGGTCAGGTACGATGAGGCCAGGCACAGACCAAGGAAGGAAAACCAGAGAGAGTCTTCATCAGCATTATGCTCACACATCCCCGGAGAGAGCACAGCGAGGCACTCAGGGCCCCTCAGGGGAAGCGCCCGGGCTGCTCGCAAGAGAGGGAGTAAGCGGACACCCGCCCTCACTGTGGTTTCCAAGGGAGGGAATGGGTGAGGCAGGGGAAGGGGTTTCGGGGTGGCTGTCTCTGGCTGTCTGCTACCCGGCCTTGAGATGATGAGGGCAGGTGGAGAGTGGCCGAGTGTGAGAGCCCAGCCGGGGAGGTGGTTGGGAGCATGGGCTGATTTAATCGGCTGGTCCAGAAAGGGAACCCAACAGCTTCCAACTAGGGTCTCAACACTGGGTGCATAACATTAAAAAAAAACCCAAGATTCCAGGTAAGGGCTAGGAGGTATGGGTAGGATGACAAGACCACTACAAGAGATGGCCATGGGAACATATTGTAGTGAACTTAAAATTAAGTAAGTTCCAAATTTCCATTATAGCTGACAAAGCCCGAGGACACACTTGCCCTCCTTCCTTCAGAATCCCCTCAAATGGGAACCTGAGAAATTGGTAAATATCATTCCTCTTTGTCTCTTGTTGTCCCCCTGTCCAACTTTGCAAGATATCTCTATTCATGGATTCATTTCTTCAGCCCACAAATGTTTCCAAAGGGCACACTCAATGCCAAGGCCCCAAAGCTGAGGATGCCTTTGAGAGCAGGCAGGATTTGTTTTATTTTAAGATTTTTATTTATTTGGCACACACAGAGAGAGAGAGAGAAAGAGAGAGAACAAGCAAGGGGAGCAGCAGGCAGAGGGAGAGGGAGAAGCAGACTCCCCACTGAGCAGAGAGCCCAATGCAGGACTCGATCCCAGGACCCTGAGATCATGACCTGAGCTGAAGGCAGAGGCTTAACCGACTGAGCCACCCAGGTGCCCCGAGAGCAGACAGAATTTGATTTCCTCACAGCACTTTGCACATTCTACAACTCAGGAGTGAGAGATGACAACAGGACCCTATGTAAGGATAGCATGGCAGACGATATGGTGATTTAAAGGTCTGTGCATTGGGTATAGCGATAGCTACACATTCAGTGATAGAAGAAAGCATTCTTCAACATCATATCCCAACGTCAGAACTTCCAAGACATCCTCCTAATCTCCAGGGGTGGTGGAAGTATCACCTGAGCCCTGACTTTGGAACCCTCCTGCACTCTACTCTCAATACCATGTCTTGGAGACGGATATGCAGCTTTCAGCCCAGAGAGCACAGGTAACAGATCCCGTTTGAAATGGTTGCTGAGGGACCATTCTATATAAATTAATTAGTAAACATCAACTCCGGTTTCAAAGGGCGAGGAAGGTCTCTCACTGGAGAAGGGAAAATTACTCCCCGGTGATTGGAAAAAGGCCATCCTAGGGTTTTTTTCCATGCACACCAGTATCCTTATACTGCATAAATGTCTTCTCCTTCTTTTGGTCTGGAGGCTTTCTCCTCCCTTCATCCTTTATTGTTTCCCATAGTTTTAGTATTCCTTCTGAGACTTTTTTTTCTTTTTCTTTTTTGCACAGGGAAGCAGGGGAGTATCTGGATAAGACAGAAGGGTGCGCTGGTCTTTTTATCTTTTCAGAGGTGAGCAGAAGACAAGCATGTCTTTCCTGTTAGAGGACCAACAGCCTGAAAAGACACACTGTGTAAGGGGTTTTGACATTAAATTAAAAGTGCCTGAAAATGTTACTGGAGCCACACACCAGCCCAGGAAATTGTCATCAGCGATGTAAAGATTAAAGATGATTTCTGCAAAATCTCGGTGGAAAGTAAGGGTTAGTTTAGGGAGCTAAGTATATCTGGTGATATTTTTTTAAGTATTGATATAAATCGTTTTGATTTTATAAGGAGTCTAAAATGATGCTTGGATAGCTTCATGATTTTCTTTTTTCACAAAAAAACACATCATTTAGGAGAAAATCAGGTAAAACTTCGACTCAGATAACTCACAGGAAGTCTAGCTGTTGGGGGCAAAAAGACCAGGATAACATAATTGTTCATCTGATGACAGGTTAATTGAATTTCATGAATAATTATGAGAAAAAAAAAGCTTCTAGTACTCAAACCTTGTAAACATTGTGGGCATTAAAATGAGAGCAAGGAAAAGGCAGAAAGAAAACTGTAAAGCTAATTTGAGTTCCCTCCCAAATGTATATTCTAACGCTGCCACATTTCCCCGTGATAAGAAATGACTGTATTTCTAAAAATAATTGCTGGGAAGACGTTTTCCTTTGCATATATTTTTGACATAAACTTACTAAAAAATGAAAGGACTACCGAGCACAATACTTCACTAATTAAATATCAGGAAGATGTGATTTTTTTTTTCCTTCTTTAAAGCTAATTCTCTATGAGATGGAAAAGAGGGATGATTTCCTAATATGTCAGGTAAAATTGGGGCTACTCAGTCACAAGACAAGGCTTGCAAACTCCAAATTCAAGTCTGCTTTGCCCTTCAGATAAGACCTTTATTTTGTTTTTGTTTTAATAAAGGATGGGCAAACATCATCTTCGTGTCCTTCCCTCCTGCCCTCTACAAAATTCGCCCTCACTTTCCTGACACAGTCCTTGATAATTTAGTAAAGAGGTAGTCCAATGGGATCCGGACAGGCACGGCTGTGGAGGCAAATGGGCTGTTTCATCTCCTCAATGCAAGTAATTACTGAAGGAAGGGAAGAAGCTAGCCGTTAACAGTGTTATTTTTTAAAAGAGAGAATAATGCCCACTCACTGCTATCTGAAATGTATCTAATTACAAAGCCAGGTTCTATGTTCTTATCTTGGGTTCCAAGGTTGGCCTTTCACTCTGTTAAAATGCAAACTAGGACGTCGGCGTGCACAGGGAGACTTCTGAGACCAAAGGATAATACTGGATATTTTCCTAGAACAAACTGGCACCAGATATTGGGAAAAATTATATCTGAGCAGTGTTGTCAGATCAAATAAACACTGATGGGATGCTCATACCATACCTGGTCCTTTCTACTGGCTTTCGCGAAATGGAACGTTTACAAAGACAGACACTAGACTCTTGGCTTGTGTTTTCAAGTTTGTTTACCTTCATTCGATTCAATGGATGGTATCTCTGAAACTACTGACTATTGTCCTGGCCTAGGCCGGAAACATCTCTGGTACCTGAGAATAAATTAATGTCTGAAAAATAAAACCAGAAAGGTAGGAGGAGACCAACGTCATAAGATTCTTCCCATCACTAACCTTTGCCATAATCTTGGCTTGGTACCAGGTACATTTCTTGGTTTCTTCCTTTCCAAACCTTTTAGTCAATGGGGTCCATTGTCCATAGCTGGCATGTCACTGGAGGAGTTCACGTGTGGGAAAGGTTAGGTACTTTCCTATCCCAACCCTCAGGCCTTCCCTTCTGACTTACTTTAAGCTGCATCCACACAGGTGTGGGGAGAGCCCGCCCCTGAGCTGAGGTTCCTGCGTCAGGAAGTGTATCCTCAGAGCCAGGGAAATGCAGGGCCACTGGGAGGCAGACACAGGTTCCTCTACTTAGTTGCCCTCCACATACAAAGAAGATCACGCTCAGCCTTTATTTCTCAAAGTCAAAACTCTTGGTCCTTGTTTTCCTCCTCTCTACATTGTGCACGTTGCTTCCACAAGAGGACGTGGACGGCAGGGACATATGCCTGCCAAATGTCCTAGGTCTTACAGTGTTCCAGTGTGTAAGATGAGGACACGTCCATTTCAACGAACAACTAACTAGCATTTACAAAATCCACCCAAAAACGAACGAGCATTATTCATTGCAAAATTGAAGTTTTGTCGATTATGATTATCAGATGGGTAAGAATTCGGTTTGCCTTGATGGGCTGAGAACTGTTTACAGACACCGACCTTCTATCAGCTTCAGACTTCAGAGCCTAAAGAAACTCCCCAATCACCCGAGAGCAGTGCAGGAGGCCTGCAACACCAAGTTATTAAATGCATACCTGCCTCAAAACAATCTCTTCCTAGCACATGCTCTAATGGTGTCTGCCAGAGCGAGCCAGCCTGCCATCCCAACACCAGGGAGCTCAAACACTGGCGGTCCTTGGAGGCTGGTAGACGATGGGCTCCCCCTAGGGGCGGACGAGCCTTCCAGAGGGAAATCGCAGCGGCAGCTTGCCAGGAGCCCAAAAATAGGGGAGCTGAGGGTCGCCTTCCCGCAGTGTCTGGGTAGGTGGCTTTGTGTCTCTCACACACACCAGGTGAGTCTAGATCCTTCCTGAATGCTCAAACCAAGCAGTTCCTCTCCAGGAATCTCAGTGGAAAACTTTCAGTCCATCACTTTCTCCTTCTCAGAGGCCGGCTCCCCCGGTTTCCTATGACTTCTCATATTGGCGGTCATTGTTGCCCTTGCAAACACAGACGGAGCCGGAGGGGTGTGTTTGGAAAGACGGGCGGCTGGGCTGCAGTAGGCCGCAGAGCGCCGCGACTTGGCAGGCGTGTTTTATCCTCGCGGCTTCATCCCTACAGAGCTCCTGTCCTTCTAGAAGCTCACAGAACAATTCTGGCCTTGATTTCGCCCTAGCAAGAGGCCATAACGTCTAAGAAAACACAACTTGAAAAGGAGGCTCAGAAGAAAACCGTAGAGTATTTTCTGCCATTACTCTATGCAGTATTAGAAGAGACGGAGCGCTCGGTGTTGTGGGGCCAAATCTCTTATTACTCTGATTATCCGCTGGATGGTGTTCGCGTCCTTTAGAAAGGACTTCACGACAGTTTTCTTGACCACCTCGGGTCTGTGCTCCAGGGTCCCCTTCTGGGTTGGAACCCCTCGGGCTGTATCATTCAGAAGTGCAGCTCGTGCCCCGCCGGCCCTCCCTCTGCCCCTACCGGCTTCATCCCCCCACGGGGCCTCTACGCTCCGGGGCTCCGCGGGAAGCGGCCCCGCCAGGGGTATTCGGGCATGTGCCAAGACCTTACACGACTGGAAGGGAATCTGGAGAGTCAGGGGCTGCGGATGGAACTCAGAGGTCGGAAAAGAGCGCTAACCCAACCCTTCGGAGGCACAGCCGCAAACGGACACGTGGGAGCCCACGAGACGACGTCCGGCTGGCAGCAGAGCCGAGCAGCACAGAGAAGCGAGCGGGTGCAGAAGCCAACGGGAGGCTCTTGCCTCTGCTGCGCTGCGCAGGCTGAGGCCGCGGAGGTCAGCGGAGCAGACCGTTCACTGCTGGGCTGGACCCAGAGCAGGGGAGAGAAGGGCGGGGCAGGGCCCTCCGGCTCCTCTGCGCCTCTCCTGCATCTAGCCAAGGCGATACTCAGGGAGCTACGGCCGCGGCTCCACTTCCGGCTTCCCAACCTGCGTCAGTCTCACTTCCGGCTTCCCAACCTGCGCCAGCTTCACTTCCGGCCAACTGCGCCTGAGGACCGCGTGGCTCCACCTAACCGGCGGGACCCAGCCCAGAACTACCGCGTCCTTAACTCCCTCTTACGTACTTCGGCCTCTAATTACGTATTCCTTTTTTAGCTGTGTATGCACGCGCACACACACACGTGCACAATCCTATCTTTTTAAATATTTGATTTATTTTGAGAGAGAGAGAGAGCACCAACGGGAAAAGGAGGGGCAGAGGGAGAGGGAAAGGCAGGCTCCCCGCTGAGCAGGGACCCTGAAGCCGGGCTCGATCCCAGGACCCAGAGACCATGACCTGAGCCAAAGGCGGACATTAACAAACTGAGCCACCCAGGTGCCCTGCACAATCCTATTTTTATGGGACTTAAAGATCTTTGTGTCTAGAACAAGGCTTGGCATATAGTAAATATTCAGTGAAAAACCATTAATTGAATTTTTTATATCTAGCCTTTGATCTATACCTGAGGTCAAAACCTGAGTCGGGATCATTAATTTATGATTGACAAAACTTAGGTTCAAGAAGTAAGTGACAAGTTCCAAGAAACAAAGTAAGTCACACCAAGTCATCACTAGAGACCACACAGTCTGCCCGTGCATAAGACATCCTGCTAGCGTCTGTCATGTCACTGCCCTTCAAGAAGCTGACTCAGTTTACCCCCCCCCCACATCGTGACCTTATTTCTGTCTTTAACAGGGGAACTTGCAGGTGGTTCAGGGTATGAAAGAAAGAGGGGATAATGTGCAGAGACCTAGTTTGCTGGGTTTTTATCCATGGGAACCCAGGAATTAAGGGGTAGGAATGTATGTTTTTAGCATAGTGTCAAGGTCTTGAGATTTCACTGGTTAAGTGTCTTGAAAAGGCCTCAGTTCCTACAGCCTAGGTCGGACACACTTTCTTACCTCATATATTTCCAGAGTTAGATTTTGTTTACAGCTGGCTGACCCTTAATAGGCATGAGTCCTATCCCAAAATATGTACATTTACAAGACTGTCTGGTAGTCTTATATTTTAGCATTAGAAATTCCCCAGGTTCCTTCAGGCCTGTCTGCTTTCAAGAGTCTCCCAACTTGTGGAAAGGAGCATACTTTGAAGCCTATCATTTAATCACTTATAGAGGATTTAAAAATCTAGTTAATTAAAGGCCCTAAAAAAACCCCACAATTTGGGGCAAACATTCTGATACTGGAGGCAATGGAGCGCAATACTGAAATGCAAACCGAATTTATCGTTCAGGAACTCTGAGTTCCTGTATACAGATAGAGATACACAATAACCTGGACACCATGACCGACCCTAGAACCTTCTGTTGGGACTGAAGCTTGATTCACTTGTATAACCCATGTATGAGTTGGAATGGCTTTCACTGAAAATAGAAGCAAACAATACAATGCAGCTTAAGTAATCTAGGAGGCATATTAGTTCAGAGAATGGAAAGAAGCTGCTTTAAGGCATGGATTGATCAGAGCTCCAAATGCATTTATTTTCTGTTTTCTGGTTTGCCTCCTCTATATCCTGTCCTCTCACTGCCTTCACAAGATGGCTGCCCACGGCAACCGAAGCTGCATGTTTCCTCAGCCACATACCTCAGGCACCAAAGGACTTTTCTCAAATACCATCAAAGTTCCAAGCATTATGATTAGGCGAGTACTCCCGACCTAATCCCTGTGTCCAGGGAAGTATCCTAAGACCAGCTGGCTTCGGTGAGGGTTATCTGAAATTTTGTCAGGGTGAGGGAATGGGGTGGATGGCCATGATACTCCGGGGCACAGACAGTGGGGGCTATGTAAGTCTGCGAGGGCTGCCTTAAGACAACACCAGAGATGGGGTGATTTAAACTACTAAAACCGATTTTCTCACAGTTTTGGAGGCTGGAAGTCCAAGACCAAGATTCAGCACATTTGGTCTCTCCCAAGGTCTCCCTCCTTGGCTTGCAGATGACCCTCGTCTCCCTGTGTCCTTCATCTGGCTTTTCCTCTGATTCTTGGCATCTCTTTCAAAGTTCACATTTCCAGGGCGCCTGGGTAGCTCAGTGGGTTAAAGCCTCTGCCTTCAGCTTAGGTCATGATCCCGGGGTCCTGGGATCGAGCCCTGCATCAGGCTCTCTGCTCCGCGGGGAGCCTACTTCCTTCTCTCTCTGCCAGCCTCTCTGCCTACTTGTGATCTCTGTTTGTCAAATAAATAAATAAAATCTTAAAAAAAAAAGAAAGAAAGTTCACATTTCCTCTTCTCATCAGGACACCAGTCAATTATTATGAGGGCGACCCCCCATACGATCTCGTTTAACCTTAAACACCTTATTGAAGGCCCTATCTCCAAACACAGTCCTGTTAGGGGTTAGGCTGTCAACGTATGAATTTGGAGAGGAACACAATTTAGTCCATAACAGGTGCTGAGAGTGGGGACGGTCCTTCTCAAGGTGTATGACAAGAGTGGGAGGGAGAAAAAGATGTTGGGGAGTTCACCAAAATGTCCATGATAATCTGCAAAACCTTCTGAAGTCCATTTGCCCCAATTTAAAAACAAAACAAAACACTGTTGGCTGAGTGTTGATCTTCCCCAGGGCAAACTGTAGCTTGATGTGGGTCTCTGGGGCCCTAGTGTTTTGTCTAAGCAAACATTTCCAGAAGCGTAGTCCAAGGAGCAATTGCCTCTTGACATGCTCCACAAAGAAAGCATCTCTTGGTTAAATAAATAGTGGGGAGTGCTGCGTAATATATTTATAAGGATTCTGACCCACAGATTAGCATATCTAAGTGCTCCCGCCCAAATCCCAGAGTAAAAACAATGTTTAGGCGCGCCCAGGTGGCTCAGTCGTTAAGTGTCTGCCTTTGGCTCAGGTCATGGTTCCAGGGTCCCGGGATTGAGTCCCACATGGGGCTTCCTGTTGGGCAGGAAGCCTGCTTCTCCCTCTCCCACTCCCCCTGCTTGTGTTCCCTCACTGTGTCTCTGTCAAATAAATAAAATCTTAAAAAATAAATAAATAAAACTGTTTACTTTTATGTAACACAGGATTTCTCACAATCCTTGTCATCATGGGATTTTCCCAAATATTACCTATGAAAAATCCCACGGGATACAGTTTAGGAAATGCAGTTCTGAGGACACGTTTCTTTTTATTGAAAGTAGGAAGAGAAACTGCAAAAGGGCAAACATAGCAAGTTGAATGATGTCACAGGAATTGACACTAGTCTCATTTACTGGGGTTTTTGGTTAAGAGACCTATGCTTTTATTTTTCTATTTACTTATTTTTAAAATTCATATTCAATTAATTAGGGGTGCCTGGGTGGCTCAGTGGGTTAAAGCCTCTGCCTTCAGCTCAGGTCACGGTCTCAGGGTCTTGGGATCGAGCCCCGCATCGGGCTCTCTGTTCAGCGGGGAGCCTGCTTCCCCCTCTCTCTCTCTTCCTGCCTCTCTGCCTACTTGTGATCTCTGCCTATCAAATAAATAAATAAAATCTTTTTAAAAATTTATATTCAATTAATTAACACATAATGTATGGCTGGTTTCAGAGATGGAGGTCAGTGATTCATCAGTCTTACATAACACCCAGTGCTCACATCACGTGCCCTCCTTCATGCCCATCCCCCAGTTGCCCTATTCTCCCATCCACCCCCCCTCCAGCAACCCTCAGTTTGTTTCCCAGAGTTAAGAGTCTCTCATGGTTTGTCTCCCTCTCTGATTTCATCTAGTCTAATTTAGTTTTGCTTTGCTTTTCCCATAGAGGATTAAAGTCCAGTGCTCTGAGAAGGGAAGCTGTGCTAGTCTTCGGTGGTAACCAAGGGGCCCTCCGCGGCTCTCTCCCCAGAAGCTGTCTGAGCCAAACACCTGAAGTGTGTGGTCATTGCCTGCTTGCACTCTTTGCTCCCCCAGGCTGGGAGAGACAGAAACAGGAACAAGGGACATCAAGGCTCAGGAATTACAGAGCACCCGTGCCAAAACCATTGTATAAAAACTCTGCAAAGCAGGAAAGTGAGGATCCAGTGACCAGAGAAAATAATCAGTGACAGCAGCGCAGAGACAAAGGGAGGCCAGAGTCTCAATTTGCAAGGACGGCAGGGGCTCCTGTGCCAAGAGCTGAACTCCACCTCCTTGCTCGGGGGACCCTCTTTCCAATTTTGAACACTTGGACACCAGAAGGAGTGGATACCTCCACATATAACCCAAGACATCTGTTCGAGCAAAGTGAAACGGGAAAACCTGAAGGTAATTTGGAGCCTTCCAAACACCTGTGAGTCAGATAACGCACACGCCTCCCCTTCTTTAAAAGCACAGATGAGCTTGAACCTTCTGGGCATTTGAGCAGTTTACCATCTGTACCGATAACCCGACTGCAGTACCAAGTCTTCTAGGAGGACGTACGACCCAGGAACTGAGATAAGGAAACATGTTTACACCTGCTACATCTGCTCGGTTGTTTGCAGGCTCCACCTCCCACTGGACGTCCTGAGCCGGCACTTTTGAAATCACCCTTGTCTGCTTAAATTTCACATACGCTCCCTAAAAGCAGAGAAGGAAAGTAGAAAAAACAGGCTTAAAAGCTCTGGGGTCTGGGGTTGTGTTTCCAGGCAATCCTATCTCTGTTTTCATCTTAAAACAGTCGTAGAATCGAAGTCATCCTTAATAAGGTTAAGTACTTCTCTAGAGGGAGGCAATGTGCTCACCAAAGGCGGGCACGGTGCTAAATCAGCTCTCCTGGAAAGGAAAACCTGTACACAAGTGAGCCGCAGTAAAGCAGTTCATGAAAGAATAGGTTGAGAAAAAGAATAATAATAAGCAAACCACCTAGACAAAGAACGCAGTCATCTGTCTTTCCTGCAGGAAGAATATAATTCCAACCCGGCTGTTTACCGTGTTGCCAGCAGAGCCAGACATGCTGAATGTGCGGGGGAAAGACGATCAAGCCTAGAGAAAGAAACAGTGTGACCGGGACAAGCCACTCTATAACAGGGATTCCTTTACTGCGTTAAATGGCTGAGGAAAGAATAGCACAGGTGAGGGGCCATAAAGAATCCAAGGGGTTTGCTAGAAGACCTGCATCAAAGCAAGTAAGGTATATGCCACAGGCTGCTTTGAAAACCTTTGAAGGTGGGTTGGGTGGCGTGGGCCAAATAAGGTAATGATTTTATAACAACATTCATTATCTCTGACCTGTTCTGAGCACTTAGACCACGACATTCAAGGACATTTCCTGATACTTACACTGTAGGAACCGATTTCGTATTATGGCATAAGAACAAAAGTGGTATTCATCATGAGAAATTTTGGAGGTCCAGAGTCAACAGATGGCTTGTAAGTTGGTAACGGACCCCACTTTAAGAGCAACTGTAACTGTGTCAAAGTTTCTTTATCAGTATCTTTTTCTTTGTCCATCCCCAAATGGAATTGACTCTGAACTAGAAAGTGTTCAAACTAAATCACCAAGCCCAGTGTTCACCCCCTCCCCCGATTTTAAAATGAAACAACAAAGAAGACTGGTTCAGGAGATCAGAGACCATGGCAGAGTCTGAACAAGAAACCAGTTTTCTGCCTTTAGGTCCCAAACTGATTCAGAGAATCCTTCTGATTATGGTCCTAAATGAACCTAGTCTTCTCTACCCACACAAGCTGATGAGTCTTTTCTCTAGAAGACTTTCAGTTCCTAATATTAACAATTCCAAAGGTTCAGATCTTCTGTACATCCACTAAGGGATAAATACACAATTCAGGATGTACGGTATTATTCTGCCTAATAAAACTTACAGCTCGTGTTTCTGTCTGTCTTCAGAAGGAAGGTTGTCCAACTAATTACAAAAGGAAGAGGAAGTTTATCCTAAGACAGCCATCACTACATCTGTACAAATGCACACTATGACATGCTTTCTGGGACCCTAGAGAACATTTATGGTGAACTGATGCCTAATGGCAACTCTTGGTATCTATATGTCTTCGAACATTCTAGGATTTCAAATCTGTAATCGACCTATAATGAAAATGCAGTATGACACAGACAGACCCAAGAGTAGAGTTGAATTAGCTTCCCCAAAATGGTAGCACTAAAAGGTCTCATACTTTAGGTAAATTCAACTCGGGTTGCTCTGATCCCCATTGTTAGTGCCACAGAAAACCCCTTGATGGGTCCCTGACGGATGCAGGATGAGAACAAGATCCTCCCTCCCCCCTGCCCCCGCCGCCGCCCCAATGACTTCAAAGCTAGTACTCATTTTACCACATCTGGCTTCTTACCAACATACTCTTTTCGTGGGCCAATGGAGCAGCATTATTTGGTACTGCCCCCTGATCAGGGACTAGATTTGTTCCTATTCATATTATTTAAACCAATTTACAAAAGAACCATTTCAACCTTGGGTGAGCTGGAGAGCAGAAAGGCAAAGCTCAGGACCCCTGGAGTGACAGCTTCCCACAGACAGCTCTTTCTTCTGACTTGTTAGCCGCTGCCACTCCCCATGGTGGTGATGCCGACATGCCTCTCCATGTCTGGACACCTGCTTTCTATTCTTCAGTGGGCCACCGCATTATGACTCCATCTAAGAAAATTTTTCAGCAGGTTGTACCTATTTGCAGGTAGGCTTTCCTCTCTAAGATGTGAGTTTAAGGGCACCAGAAAGTCCAAACGTTCAAGACTATCCCCTCCTCCCCCAGAGGATCATCCTGCCTTTGGGATGATGCACTAAGAAACCATTGTAAAAATACAAAATAAAATAAAATAAAAGATATTTTAATCTGGGTGGAGTAAAACAAGATGAAGTAAATCCTGCTGCCATCTTTCTAAAATTTAGTTTTAAACATTAAAATATAAAACTGGTTTCAGCTCCTCCCATGGCCTGTCCCTAACGTGACCCAACTCTACTCACTGTAGTGGAAGGTCAAGTTCAAGCCTCCTGTGGCTTTTAGATTCTAACTTCCATCCTCTGGTGAGGACTCTTCTACTCCTGGTCAACAGCATTTCCCCTTCCTTCCACAAACACTCATTCTTCTGAACACTCCTGTCTACACTCATGATAGTCTTCCTTCCTACCCAATTATTCTCATCATCTCTACCTCTCAAGGCTTAGCAGGACCTCTTCTGGCTGCCTCAGCTCTCAATAATTTCTGCTATTTCTGTATCATGCATTGGAAGATATAACCACAATTTGTTTCTGTGGCTCTTTAAAATTTCATTCCCTAGTAGGCTTCCTCTGTCATTCCTTTCCACTGTTTTCCCTCCTAGCATTGAGTAAAAGGCTACAGGGCAATGAATTACAGGGCAATGATTTTGAGTATTATGAGGGGGAGGAAAAAGAAACAGTGATTTCTTCAACAGCACTCAAGAAGCATCTGCTAAAGGGACGCCTGGGTGGCTCAGTTGGTTAGGTGGCTACCTTCGGCTCAGGTCATGATCCCAGTGTCCTGGGATTGAGTCCCACATTGGGCTCCTTGCTCAGCAGGGACCCTGCTTCTTCCTCTCCCTCTACCTCTGCCGGCCACTCTGTCTGCCTGTGCTCACGCTCTCTGACAAATAAATAAATAAAATCTTTAAAAAAAAAAAAAAGAAGCACCTGCTATGAACATACCACTTATTATGCACAAAATGCTGGAGCTGAGGTAGATTATCCATGCGCCTTACCCCCCAAGGACCTCACTGACCAGTGGAGGAGGCAGGAGGGAGGCAAGGTGCCAGGGCTGAACAAAGTGGGACGCCCAGCTCTTCTCTTAGGCTTCCTTGCCCTGTGCAGCTACCCTAGCTTCCCCACTGTATTGGGTCTTAGTCACTGAAATTTTTTTTTAAGATTTTATTTATTCATTTGACAGACAGAGATTACAAGTACACAGAGAGGCAGGCAGAGAGAGGAAGGGAAGCAGGCTCCCCACTGAGCAGAGAGCCCGATGTGGGGCTCGATCTCAGGACCCTGGGATCATGACCTGAGCCGAAAGCAGAGCTTTAACATACTGAGCCACCCAGGTGCCCCTTAGTCACTGAAATTTTTAACATCAGTGGTCATGGAAGTCCAGTGGCATTACCATCCTCGGACACTTCTGCTGATGAAAACCTCAGAACTCATCTGGTACAGTTTGATGATGATGTGATTAGAGGGCTTACTTTGTGCCAGGCTTGGTGCCAATGCTCTTGTCATAGGTTTACTTGTTGAACCAAAAGAGTGATTGACTATGTACTGATTGAATGAATAGTTCAGAAGATCTAACAAATGAAACAGCCTGATCAGAACTAATTTTTTTCTTCTCCATCCACACCCAAATCTCAAAGTCAGATAATGTTTTGTCTAAAAATGTAGAAGTTATGAAAAATTTTCCATTTTTTCCCTTTATTGTCTTAACCCCTGATATTCAGATCATCTAGTCTTTTTATTATGAGATGGGCACCAGCTACTCATAACTTATTCCTATTGCTATCTTCATAGTGGGAGAGACTTCAAGACATCATGGAAAGAGCCGTTGTTTTGTCTCTGACATTTGTGGATTAAAGTTTTAATCCCATAATCCAGTGAGGCAGGTGGCCTCTGAGGAAATTTGGAGAAGGCACCCTCTTTCTCTGGGATGACATAACCCTTCATTAAGGTGCATCATTGGGCAGCAGAACACAAAATGTATATCAGTCCCAATTTGTTCCTTCCTTTTAGCAGATGCTGTTGTGCAGTACGCACACTGTACAACCATACATGGCAGCCCTGAGAACTCTCTTTGGTCATCACTTAAACTTCTTGAGGTTCAGTTTCCTAATCTATAAAATAGGGATAATAAACATGGCCCTTCAAGACTGTGAGGATTAAAGGGATAGTTTACTGAAAATGATACCTATTTGACACAACATTTATTTATCAAATTTTTCCTTCATTTAACAGTATCTAGCTCATGCCTGAGCCTGATTTTCTGAGGTTATTTACTTTCTCTGTGACTCTCACAGTGAATCACTTTTAAAAATCAGTTTTTTTTAATCTATGAAGTGAGACTTTTATATTAAAATATTTTGAGACTCTATCTTGAATGCCACACATAGGTATAGAATATACACACAGAGAAACATTTCTATATACACACACCTATATAATTATACATACATACCCTTTAAATCAATCAAGCTGATATTAACTAATATTAATTGTCTCATTAAGATTCCTGTTAGCCAGAGCTAAAGTCAGGGATCCTTGAGAAATCTAATTGTCTCAAGTTAATTGTAATTCTTCCTAGGGGTTTAATTATGATAACTCCTAAGTATATTGTAATATTCTACATCTTGCACAGTGCTGGGATTCTGGAAATGAATTATATGTTGATGAAAGTCTTGATACAAAAGAAAAAGCCTGTTGTAGCTCATTTGGATGGCTCTCCCCTACTCCACTCCAATCCTTTCTCATTGCCAATGTTTGCCTCACATCTTTTCACTTTGTTTTTCTTTAGTTTTCTGTGGTTTTTGTTTTGAATACTTCTTCTGTCTCTTTGTTAATCAGATCTGTGTTATAAGGTTTTTGTCCTTTTAAAATGTCTTGATGAGGGGTAGTGTAGCCAGGTAGAAAAGATGAATATTCTAGAGTACAAACTCTAGGTCTTTCACTTACTGTATAATCTTGGGAAAGATATCACTTTTGTTAATTTCTGTCTTCTCAGCTGTCATGGTGCAATAATCCTAGTGTAAAACTCAACAGAGACATGGAAGTAATTAATATAACAGGCATAAATATAACCATTTAACATCAAGTAAGTACAACGGGGATATATCTATTCATACAACAAACCCTATGGATTCAGTAGTTTTTGAGAAAGATCATTATGTAATAATTGTGATTTTTTAATTTAATTTTTTATTTACTCTTTTAATGGCAAATGAGGACTTGAATGAGTGCCCTTCAAGGGGAGATTGTGCAAGCCCTGTCTCCTTGCCACATGACATTAGACAAACCGTTTACTGTCCTGAATGTGTTTCCTCACTTGTGAAGTCAGAGTCAGAAAAGATCATCTCTATGGTGTTCCTGCTCTGAAAACTCTCTTTGTCATTTTTCTTTTTGGGGATAAAATACTAATTGCTCCTAATGATAAGGTATTCAAATTGAATTATGCTATACCTTGTCCACAAATTCAGTTTGATAACACATACTTAGGAAAAAACCCACTCCAATTACATCACGAAGAATCTTTCGTTATTACTGATCTGGGGTTGGTTACTTATTTTCTCCTTAGGCTCCCATGTATGTGTTTGATGCATACATGCTATGTAGTATACGCATCATTTCGAGGGCTGTCAGCCAGGTAACTGCCCAATGGGTGTGTAATATCCCACAGCCAGAGCCCAGAGAAAATCCTCAGGGATAGATATTCCACAAACACTGTGAGGAGTGTTCCTATTTTAAGGTTTCTTTTTTGCTAGACTCTAAATTCTGTCCTCTCACTTGGTGCTTTGTCTCCCTAATTTAGAAACAAACACAAAGGAGCAGAGATAGAGTAGAATTTGTAACTACATTCTTGCCTCAATTATCAAAATTGACTTCACAAAATGGGCTTAATATTCCTCCATGCCTATCCCTCCCAAGCTTCTCCAAAGCCTTAATAGCTGAAATAATTTTATATTTCACATTCCATTTGGATAATTGTTGGATGGTAATGACGTGTCATATGTTTAATGTGTTTTCCAGATTGAAAGTCATTTAAATATCTATATCTTAGGGCCAGCAGTTTCCAAAGGTGATCACCCTAGTTTAATTTGTTACATTTTACTTGTATCTATTGCAGACAGGAGGAGACACTGGTTTGCAGAATTGGTATTGAAGAGTATAAGTACCATTTTACATGTGCCATTCCTAATCTTCTATCCCAAAATGCACGTGGGCATATAGATACACACTGCATGCGTGCTGTGTGGGGTCTACAGATCTTTTAGTTTATTTCGGAAAAAGCTACATTTTATTAACATCCATGAAGATGTAGAGGCCTCATGAAAATTGAGCAATTAACTGAAAGACTAGCATGATTATTAGCACAGTGAAAGACGGTCTGACTTTCCCATAGGTGACACGATGCCATGGAAAGACTGTGAGTGGGTGGGCAAGCAGACAGTTTTTAGCTAGCAACTTGATTTCTAATTTGGTGAATTTGGGAAAGTTTTTAACCAGCTTAACTGTTCACATTCAAAATGTATAAGAAACAGTGTCTCTAAGACAATTGTTAAATGTGGTTAAATGCAAACGGAATGAGCAAAGCGAGTAGTATATGGTGGGTACTTAATATATTAAATGAATTACTTTCGTCCCATGCAATTATATGTACTTTCTATTTGCTGCTGTAAACTCAGCCTGAGATAAATTAGCAGGCCCAATTAGAAACATCACATAAAACCTCCCTTTGTTAATGTTATTGTGTCTTCTATATTGAAGACCTGAAGAAAAGAGAACAAAAATCTTAACAACCTTGCCATTTCATTGGCTCCATCAAAAATGATGTCATAATATGATTGGGGTGGATTAATTCACAATCTGATGTTTGTTAATGCCTTGTGCCACCACCATTAAATCATGTTTGGAAAACTAGTCATACATTGTTTTCTAATCATGGGAAAGGGAAATAAAATGTTTTAATTATGAGAAATATAAAGTCACCTCAAATAAGTGAGTTTGACTCGATGTCACATAACTTGTCATGTACATCCACATTCCATTACCCAAGCCAGTGCTATACTCCCCCCAAATTCCAAGTGTGCAGAGAAATAGGATTCTGCCCCAAAGAAGACCGAAGTATCTGCAAACAATCCTAGTAGATACAGTGATTCTTGGATTGTTAGTGTGCTTAAAATTATCAGAGAAGCTTATTTAAAAGGAAGACATGTGTTTGGACTCCACTACTTAAGATTGTCTTCATTGAGTCTGGAGTGGGCCCAAGAAACAGGTAATTTCAGAAGCCTTCTGGTAATGCTGAGGCAGGTGGTCCCAGGATCAAGGTCCAATGGACCACCAAGGATGACCAAGGATATCACAATGAGGACTTTTATTAAAATCTGAGTTCCCAGGGACGCCTGAGTGGCTCAGTGGGTTAAAGCCTCTGCCTTGGGCTCAGGCCATGATCCCAGGGTCCTGGGATTGAGCCCCGCATCGGGCTCTCTGCTCAGCGGGGAGCCTGCTTCCCCTTCCTCTCTCTCTGCCTGCCTCTGCCTACTTGTGATCTCTGTCAAATAAATAAAATCTAAAAAAAAACCAAAAACTTGAGTTCTAAAAATCTAAAAAAAAAATTCAAAGTTATGTCTTAGAAATTTAAGCATCATCCCAGTTAATTCACCAAATAACTGTTTCCTTATATGCATGTCTACTACTATAACAGCTGCAAGGCAGCACAAACTCTTAGGCAACACAGAGAAGCAAACAAGGACTCGGTTGGACTGGGTTTGGAGAATTAGTGGCAGAGGCAAATCCTGAAGAAGTCATTGGCAAGTGTTTTCAGACTTCATCTTTACAATCACACTATCATGGAGGGAAAACTGGCATTATTATTATATTCCCCACTGCCACATTCTACAGTGAAAAGATTAAAGCTCAAAGTTTATGCAATAACTTATGCCTGAAAACAGATATTCCTTGGTGGACTGAGATTTTATCCTTTCAAAATGGTATTGGTAAATGACAAAGAGAAAACCAGAAGTAAATATATTCTACATGTTGAAATGTCTATGATATACCAGTAGATAGCTAGTCCGAGTTCATCCAGGGGCCATGCCTTATTTTTCACACTTATTCTTAGGATCCAGAACACATACGGTACTCAATAAACACTTCTTGACTGAAGAACTCTATCATTATAACACAAAATATGGATAACAGACCCAGTTGGCTTTTTTACAGAAAGAATGGACAGTAAAGAGTGATTGGTCTCTCTTCTTCTTTGGTAGAACTGAAACAACCGAAGAAATACAATTTTAGTTAAATGTTGATCTCTTTCCATTCTCTTTCCCCTTGGAAGTTCTCTGAAATCTGTCAATGGAGTTTGTTTACTCCAAATCACATCTTTGTTGCCTTTAAGTATTGGCATGTTTGAATGTTTACTACTCAAATTCAGCATAAAAGTGTTTTCTTTTTTAGGTAAGATCAGGCAAAGAGGTACTGAATGAATAACACTTGATTGGGAATGGTAAATAACCATGTAATTAAACTGTAAACACTGTGTGTGGTGATTTTAATGTAATTTGAGGACTTGTAAATTACATGGTCATAAAATGGCACTTGGGCTTATGCTTTACAAAAATATCCATGTTTGCATGAGATTAATTAGTGTGGTTTGCATAAAGACATTGACTAAAACACTTTCAGAACATTCTCATTTTTAAGGTTTTCTTATTTATAAGGCCTTCTCAAGTTTTTTTGTTTCATTTTGTTTCTTCTCTCAGGTCTTCCAGAAATTATTATTGTCCACAGATTTCTGCAGCTGAAAATCGATCTGGACACAGTAAACAGTTGATGGGCTTAAGTTATGCTTATGAATAAATTTTATTTTAATTCTTGAAATGGGTTGGCCATTTCACAAACTGATTACATGGTTACTTCTTCGGTTCAACTTATAGATGATGCCCACATGGGGCTTTTTTTTGCTGTTGGTGTGATTCGTGTGCCTCATTCTGTAAACTGTAGACACTATGCCCCAGGAAAATAGCCATAGTAGAGTTGCCATTAAGTGTCCTTCCCTCCAATGGAAAGTTCTACCCAGCAAGTGACTTCTTTTGGTGTTTGTGATGGCAACTGTAGGAGACCCAAGATAAGCTTTCCATCCCAGGCAGCCCTTCGGCTTTTCCATCTCGAGAAAACTCTCACTTTGTAAACACAGAGTCAGGCTGCCAGGATGCTATTAGGAACTCTCATAGGTTCATGTGACAGAGAAACAGTGACAGTGGTGGTGGTGATGTTGTATAATTTGTACTGATGACTATTTTCCAGATGCCCTGCTAAGTGCTTCCTAAGCACTACCTCATTTAATCCTAATAACAGTATTAGTAAGTTGATGTTACTCTCATTTCACACATGAGCAAACTGAAACGTGAAGAGGTTAAGTACCTTGCCCAGCTATGCAGAGACAGGGCTGAAGATCAACCCAGGTTTGTCTGATTCCAGAGCCCTTGCTCTTAACCTCTTAGTGACACTGCTTTAGTGGATCAGGGCTATTGATCTCTCGACACCGTGTGTCCAGCCCAGTTTCAGATCTCTTTGCATTAGATATCTCGCATCTTAGGCAGATTAATTTTTTTAATTATTTATTTGTTTGTTTATTTTGAGAGAGAAAGAACAAGCAGGGAGGCGGGTTAGAGGGAGAGGGAGAAGCAGATTCTCTGCTGAGCAGGGAGCCTGATGCGGGGCTTGATCCCAGGCAGATTAATTTTTTAGCCAGAATTTGAGTCAGCGAAGAGACAAGAAATCATGGCCGCTGAATTGCAAATGTGACGCATAAAGACACTAATGTTCCTGTAGACAAGCGGCTGGCCTATTTGTATCTTACACAGATTTGTGCTCTCTCAGAAATACACCAGGCTGTTGTAAGATGTCTAGTTACTTATCTTTGGGAGAGATGGGCGTGGAAGTACATGGCCTATGAGATGGTCCAGTATGACACCACAAACCACCCCCAGAGATCCAGGATCTATGCAAAGGCTTTCAACAGGAGGGGAAGGTGTACGCAGTGGAGTGCTGGCTGGAATGCCTGCTCATATCATCTGAGAGCACAATCCTAAATCATCATGTGATCATGAAATAAAAGGTAAGGAGAGGCAGTATTGGCTGTGGTTCCTGTTTTGGCATAATGAATATCTGATCATTTCACCAAACCATTCCATATTTTATCATGATGAATACCTTGAAAGCTGACCTGAGCCAGATATTAATTTCTAAATACCTGACTATTGACGCATTGCAAAGAGATATGACATACAGTGCCAGATTTCAATAAACAAATTTAATCACTCAACTCGTTAAAGCAAACAAATAATTGAACCTAGCCAGACATGTTTTTAAGGAAAATCAGAGAGCTTAAGCAGTTCTCAGATTTGCCATTTTCTCCGTGTGTTCAGCATTTTGAACATCATCTAGATGTCAGGCATCCTGTTAGTTACTGAGAGCACAAACATGAATAAAATATAATCCCAAGTTCTGTCAATAGAGAACTGCATATTGATTTTTGGTTCAGTAGTGGCTATTATTCACATGACATATTGCATGGTCATAAATTTCAATAAATTGGGAACAGTATGTGAGCATAATTTTTTAGCACAGGTGGAGCTAATTATAGAGGGTTATTTTGATTTGGACAGCAACATTGCCTGCCCTTTCTCTGATCATCAAACTTCTGTACAAGATTCAACATACTTTCACCTCCCACATATTGTTAGTTATTAAGTCCAGCTGCTTCCTTCTCAGCAACACACTTAAAAATACCCTTCCCTGTACAACCACATCCTTTTCCTAGGCCCCCCTGACCTCGTCCTATCAAATCAGAGCTGATAAACTAATACCATGATGTGCAAAATTCCAGAATTTTCTCCAGCGGTGGTATTGTGAGTGTGCCAAACAAGAGTTTTGTTTTTTCCTTTTGCTTTTAGTCCATGAACCTGTCACCTTTTCTTGCTTTAAATTCTGAAGAAAAGTATCACTTTTCAATATGGTATAAACACTTAGCTTCTGCTCACTGAAGCAAAATTTTCAAGTATTTGATTCTTGCTCAGATTATGGTACTCCTAGGTAAATTAAATGTCAGTGTGAGGGATAGCTTCACCCACTTCTGTAGCTGGCTTTATTCAATCCAAAGAAGTCATCAGGGAACAGCCAGCACAGCAAAGTGAGGACGACGAGGTAGGCTTTCTATCATATGCCAAAGCCTTTCCACCTGCATTAAGGCTGGTTTACAGGCTTTTCTCCCCCCGTGGGTGTCCTGTCCAACTAGAAATTCCAAAAAGAAGCTAAAAATATACAATCAATTTCAGAAACAGGATTGAGTAAAATTCTACCTCCAGATATGACATAGCTACCCATTTTGGAGGACACCAAATGAAGCAAATAGCTCCTTCCTTGAAAACCTGAATTCATTACGCAATAAAGCTAAGTGCCACAATTTCACGCACTCTTAAAAATTAAAGAGAAAAGCAAAAGGACCAGAAACCTGGAGACCAGATGGGATATAAGGGGAAAAAAAAAAGTACAGGAAAAGGAAAGAGAAATGCTCCTGCTCCTTAAAATTCTCCCATGGGGCTCCCTTTCTGAATTATCATCCCTTTCCTACCACTCTCCCCACCCCACCCACACAAGATCAGTTGCCAAATTGGGGAGATCCCAGCTGGTTCTCCATGAGAATCCAGGTAGTACACCTGCACATTCCAGCCAGACTGAAGTCTGAGCTCAGTTTGGACTTGTTAGCACCAGAGCCAATGCCAGGATCCCTTTGTGTGGGCAGGAGCTCAGATCACATGCAGGTGTGTGTGAGAGATTAGCCCACTGGTAGAACATAAATAGAGCTGCTCATCAATCCTTCCCGTCCTCCTGCAGCCTCACACTCCCAGGGTATGAATTACAGGGACAGATATATCATCTGTGAAGTGTTCCGGGTTCATTTTTAAGAAAATTGGGTTTTCAGTGGAACATAGTCTGCCTGGAGCAAGGTCCCGGGATTCGCTGTGGCCACCGGCAGCTGCATGAAAGAGTGCATGCTGGGAGGAAAGGGCCCCTTGTTCCCAGAGAGACCCAGGGCTCCCCGGGAGGCTGCAAGTCCTTCCTCAGGTCACTCTCCAACATGGTCTCCTTCATGGCTCATTACTTAGGACCAGAGAGTTTGAAACTAATGAATTACAAATAGGCAATTGGCCCTCGGTTGGAAATACTCTCAAAGAAAAGAAAAATACTGATGAAGTAATAAGATCTTCCCCCATATTGTTATTTCCTGAAGAAATGTAAGGGAACATAAACAAGAAAATATCAGAAGTCCCTTCACTGAAAGCCAAAGCACAAAACACCCAAACTGGGGATATTTTTGGACAGAAAGAACCTAATGTTTTTTATGCCCCCATTTGTACATCCACTGAACACATATCTTTGCATAAATGTCAGAATATTGGAGCCTCTACAACTCACCATAAAAATGCTCAACTGTTAAATCCTGAAGGGTCCCTAGGGCTTACCTCTTCAGGGCTGAAGAAGCTGACAACCAGAGCTGAAGTGACTTGTATTGGCAGGATATTCTCTTCCTCCAAACACGAGCCCTTGGAACTTTGGTATGAAGAAAAATTCCAAGGTTTGGGAGGAAAGCAGCATGTATTGAAATTGACTTTGTTCAAAACACTTAGTGTAATTCAATGATCCATGAAGGAGAGCCATATCTGGGAACCGAACCAAGTTCCCCCATCAAACAAACTGGAGATGCAATCTGGTCTGTTGACACTAAAGGAATATACCACTTTTTCCACTGTGAGCAAAATTAGACCATTTTTGAAGCAAAATTAGACTCTCAGGCAGCATGATCTAGTCAGAATAGACCCAGATTCTTACCAGCTGCTCCTTGTGTTATTGCCATCCCTGGGCCAATAAGAGAGCATACTGCTGAATTTGAAATGTTCCTTGTCCGTCTCTGGACTGCTATTTTGGCCACTCTGAGGATAGATAGCTGATTTTGAAAACACTTTACATCAGAACGAATCTCACATTAGTATGCACTTCATGTTCATAACTATGTTACCCTAAGTAGATTTTTAATATTTTATTATAATTAGTATTATGTAGCTTTGTGCCCCTCTCAAAACTAAACTTTTCTTTTATTAACCCCAGCTGTTCTCTGATTCTGCAACAAAACTAACTCATTGGGGGAAGTAATAGGCTGATCAGCCAGCCAATATTTATCGAGCACTTCTGCTGGTCATGCCAGAGCTGTCCAAGACCAGGCACAATGGTGCCTCCAAGCAGCTTTCTTCCACTGCTGCCCCAGTGAGTTACAAGGGTGGACAAAAAGCTCTATGAGACCAGATACTGGCCCTTCCCAAGTGTTGGCACCTTGTCGCCACTCAATGATTATCTGATCAATGAATGAAAGGCCTGATGGCCACTTAGAATTAACATATGAACTTCAAAGTCCACATATTTCCCCCTAGCTCCAAACTTAGAAACAAGATGGATCACCCAGCTGGGCAACACATTCTCCTGGGCCCCATTCTGGTCCTCATTGGTTCCTCCGTCTTACCATTTGATGGGTGAAGAAAGATAAAATGGATTTCCTTTATTTCTGTGAGATTATATACCTCCCCTTATTACAGAGATCCCATACTGGTCCTTGAAGCCTTATTTTGGACTGTGGCCTATATCAGACATCCTCCATCTGCCATCGGCATTGTGGGAACATGGGTTAAGTGTAACGGTCTTGAACTCTCAATCATTCTTACCCTAGAGTCCAAAAATGGGTTTTAGAGAGCACAGGGGCTTCTGAAATCTTAAGGAAACTGGGTTTTGTTTTGTTTTCTTTTCTTTTCTATTCTGCAGTGAGAACCCATAGCTTCCACTAGATTTATACACACAACATTAAAATCTACTGTCCCACAAGTTACAGTGTGTGTGATCAACACCAATTCTGTGCCTGGAATACCACTAGAACCTGCCAAAAGAAACTTAAGACACTGTGTCCAGACATCCTGTGCTTACTGTACAGCTGGAAACAACACTAATTTATAAAAACGAGTTCATACACACCACTTCAAAAAGGGAGTCTTCCCTATGTCAAAAAGAGTCACCAAGCTTCTCTTTACACTGTGATCTTTTAAATCTGGAATATGACCAAAATTGTAAAAATATTTTCCAGCACACTTCTGAGAAAGCCATCTAATAATGGGACAATATCTGTCTTGATCTCTGATACATAAGATGCACTGAATAATTATTTGTTGACTGAATGAATATGATAAAAAAGTACATTTGCATTTCTATGATTGCTTCCAACACATATGTAAAGTGAACATTACAAATAAAGTTTTGGCACTCATTTTCATATTTTCTACAAAGATCTAAGATTGAAATAAGAAGCTCATCCACTAAATTTCCACAATTCTAGATGGCAGTTGTTTGCATTATATGTGATTTTCCAAAATCAATGGTGCTGAGTGTCTGTCTTTTAGTTATTTTGGAATACACATGAAAACAGAAGACAGAAAATAAAAGATAGGGAACTATCAGTGATTGAAAAAATATCACCACAATGGAGAGGGGTTTGGAAGACATTAGAATGATATCTACTCTAAACAGTGCTGCTCTGTTGCTTAAAAATATCTACAATATATTGAAACTAGGTTTTTACCATTCCACTAAACTCAAGTCTAATCTTCAATGTCACAATAAAGATACAGAAGCCAGAGAGCCAACATAAAGCAAGTCATGAAAATGATTAAATTTTTCAAAACCCAAACAATAAAGAATAAGGGTTTATTGGGCCAAAAGAAGAAAAGTGAACAGGAAATTAATAACAAATTTTCAAACATATCAAGATTCCCAGAGATTGGTGCAAGCCTACTCTCCACCTCCAAGAATCGGCAAAGAATAGATGGGCCAAATAACAGAATGAGGAAATGAGATGAGACCTACCTAAGGACTATTAGACTTCGGGGTATCTCCCCAGGGGTATGACCCCATAATAAAGGAAACTGGACAATTTCCTTTTCTAAAGCATGTAAGAAACTAGACCCATTCTTAGCAAGACTGAATTGGTGATCTCTTGGCTCTTTCTCCATTCCAATGGGTTTTTAATCTAAAAGAAACAAACAAGGAATAAAATTCTCTCTATAAATGTAGATTTTTCCCCCTGTCACTGCTGTGTTCCTTCAGAATAAATACATGGCAAGAGATGAAAGCATTTAATACAAAAACAATATACTGGTCACTCAAGGAGTGATCCCTTATGTGTTGGCAGTGAAAACCTGATTTCTGATTTCTAAACTGTAGCCCAAATAGCTTATCTAGTTTTCTGTGTCTATGATCATTGCATTTCTGAGATTAGAGGTTCACTGCACCAAAAGGCAATTAATTGAATGATGAGTCTGTGCTAATGTGTCTGCATGTGTGGACAGCAGAGATAACTTAATATGCATCTAATGTCACTATTAATTTATTTATCATCTCCTCCATTTAATTTTTGAAATACAATGATTTCTTAATCAATGGCCAAGTGCTTGAGAAAATATTTTGTTTTATGAAAGAGCAAGTTAATTATACCTAAAATTATTTAACCAGTTAGAGTAATGTCATTCAATATACTACAAGCCTTTTAATGAATTCTGGTCACTTAAGGATCGCATTTGCAATTCTTTCCTTAGATATTTTGTCAAATGCTTTTTCTGCATCAATTGAGAGCATCATATGGTTCTTGTCTTTTCTTTCATTAATGTGTTCTATCACATTGATTGATTTGCAAATGTTGAACCACCCTTGCATCCCAGTAATAAATCCCACCTGCTCATGATGGATAATCCTTTTAAAGTACTGTTGGATCCTATTGACTAGGATCTTGTTGAGAATTTTGGCGTTCATATTTATCAGGGATATTGGTCTGTAATTTTCATTTTTGATGGGGTTTTTGCCTGGTTTGGGGATCAAGGTAATGCTGGCCTCACAGAACGAGTTTGGAAGTTTTCCTTTTGTTTCTGTTTTTTGAATATTACGAAAAATTCAGGAGAATAGGTATTATTTCTTCTTTAAATGTTTGGTAGAATTCTGCTGGGACTCCATCAAGCCCTGGACTCTTGTTTTTGGAAGGTTTTTGATCAATGCTTCAATTTCGTTACTGGCTATTGGTCTATTCAGATTGTCAATTTCTTCCTGTTTCATTCTTGGTAGTCTATAGGTTTCCAGGAAGGCATCCATTTCTTCCAGGTTGCTTAATTTATTGGCATTAGTTGCTGATAATAATTTCTAATAGTTGTTTCTATTTCCTTGGTGTTAGTCGTGAACTCTTCCCTTTCGTTCATAATTCTCTTTCCTTTTGGATAAATCCGGCTAGTGGTTTACTGATATTATTCTTTCAAAGAAGCAGCTTCTAGTTTTGTTGATTTACTATACTGTATTTCTGATGTCTAATTCATTGGTCTTTGCTCTAATCTTTATTATTTCTCTTCTCTGCTTGGTTTAGGTTTTATTTGGTGTTCTTTCTCCAGTTCCTTCAGGTGCAAGTTTAGCTTCACCTAAAAATCCTGAAAAAATTCAGGATTTTTCTACTTTTTTGAATGAGGCTTGGTTGACTATGTATTCCCCGCTTGGGACTACCTTTGCTGTATCCCATAGGTTTTGGACTGAAGTGCTTTCATTTTCATTGGTTTACATGAATTATTTAAGTTCTTCTTTAATTTCCTTGCTGACCCAAACATTCTTTAGCAGAATGGCCTTTAGCTTCCAAGTGTTTGAATTGCTTCCAAATTTTTCTTGTGATTGAGTTCCAGTTTCAAAGCATTGTGGTCTGAAAATATATAGGGAATAATCTCGGTCTTTTGGTATCGGTTGATACCTGATTTGTGACCCAGTATGTGGTCTGTCCTGGAGAAGTGCCATGTGCATTTGAGAAGAATGAATATTCTGTTGTTTTAGGGTGGTATGTTCTGCATATATCTATGAAGTTCATCTGGTCCTGTGTGTCATTCAGAGCTCTTGTTTCTTTGTTGATCTTCTGCTTAGATCTGTCCACTGCTGAGAGTGAGTGTTAAGGTCCCTACTATTAAAGTATTATTAACAATATGTTTCCTTACTTTGGCTAACAGTTGGCTTATGTATTTGGATTATGTAAAGTCCATCTATGGTCTATTTATCTATGTATTTTTTAAAGATTTTCTTTCTTTATTTATTTGAGCATGCACATGCAGTGAGGAGAAAGAAAGGGAAAGAGAATCTTAAGGAGACTCCACACTTAGTACAGAACCCAAATTGGGGCTTGATCTCAGGACTCTGAGATCATGACCTGAGACCCACTCACTAGTAGGATGCTTAACTAGCTGAGCCACCCAATCGCCCCATTTATGGTCTATTTATGTTAGTCCATTTGCCACTTCAGCCATATCTTGTCTTTTGAATTTAAAGCGAGGTGAGAATTTCACAGAATTTAGCATTGAGAGCCCTTGTTATGCAAGATGTTTAAACCAGGCTCACCATGCATGTAAAACTATCTCACCTTTAAATTCTAAAAAAAAGGAAATGGAACATATGCACCTGGTTACAAGCAGAAGTTCTAATTGCTCTATCCATAAGATAGAGACTTGGGTCATAATAATTTTTCTTAGGTTTAAGAAGAAAAGGCCTACCAGAAAAAGTTATGTGATCATCAAACTCCACAGTCCATTGGTGAGGAGCACACACAGCAGTCTTGGCCAACATTTCACCCTGTACGTTCCTGCCAGTTGTAATAGATGGACTCGTCATTCTCCTACCTCCTTCTCTTGGTCTCACAAGTTAGAAATGGTGGGGAAGGTTTCAAAGTGCTTCTCTTCTTGACTAAGGAGACCAAGCCTTAGACATTGTTTCCTCTTCCAAGGTTACTGCTGTTGCTATTCCTTGATATTCCTGACTTGGAAGATTAAAATTATATTGCTTTTCCAGTCTGGGGGCCAATAAAGTGTGTGGTCTCTATAACCCAAAATTAAATTTTTTAAAAAAGTGTTTTCTTATATATTTTCTACGTTATGACTCTTCATTTTTTAGCTAAAGGAGGTGATTTTGGATTTAATATATTTGTGCTTAACTAATATTGATGATGTAATGTAAGCCTAGAGCTCTTTTATTTCTTCAGCAGATGAAGAAAATTGTTTTTTGTTTTTGGGTTTTTTTTTTTTAATCTAGACTCATGGAGAATTATGTTAAGTCCTACATTTAAAAAAATATCATTAGGGGCGCCAGGGTGACTCAGTCGGTTAAGTATCTAACTTCAGCTCAGGTCATGATCTGGGATAGGTCCAAGTCCCAGATCTGGACGAGTCCCACATAGAGCTCCCTGCTCAGTGGGGAGTCTGATTATCCCTCTGCCTGCAACTCCCCCTCTTGTGTGCTCCCTCTCTCTGAAAAATAAATAAAACCTTTTAAAAAAATTAATAGCTTTTTTATAAGGCAATAATAAGTTTAGAGAAAAAAATGAGTAAAAATTACAGAGTTCTTATACAGTCCCTCACACACAGCCCACTCCACACTTCAACCAGTTTTTGTTTTTATTAACATCTTGTATTATTATGGTACAGTTGTTATAATTGATGAACCAATATTAATGCACTATTATTAACTAAAATCCATAGTTAACATTAAGGTTCATTTTGGGGGATGTATATTCTATGGGTTTTGACTAATATATAATGTCATGTATCCACCATTACTATATGAAACAGAAAAGTTTCACTGGCCCCAAAATCCCTTGTATTTGCTCCCATTCATCCCTTCCGCCCTCAGCCCACATCCTTGGCAACCAGTGATCTTTTCACTATCCCATCCATTGTATTGCTAGTCCCTCCTCTCTATTACTTGATTTTTCCATCCCCTTTACCCTTGCTATCTTCATTTACTTCCTTATTCCATTTAAATTCCTTAGCCAAATGTCATCATCAATTCCTTGCACACACCCTTGATTCCATTATTTGTACTCACTGTATCACCCTTACCTGGGAAAATGGCACCCTCTGCCTGGCATGGCTGACTTCATGTGGCTGATGGCATCCACCATCCTGATGTGAATACATGATCGTGAACTGCAGATGAGCCCTCATGCAGCCACAGTAGCACAGAATACGGCCTGGCCCATTCACACGGTCACTCTCTAACTGGATTATTTCAGACTCTTTCCTTCAGTCACCCATATGTCATCCTCTGTTCTCTCCCTAGGCTGGTGCTGTTCTCCTCCTTTATTAGAAATCACTGGAGCAGCTGGACACGCTGGCCCTAACCAGTAGGTGTATCTTCATACTGTACATTCCTGCCAGTTGTGATAGATGGGACTCGCCATTCTCCTACCTAAGCTCCCTCTATTGTACACTAGATCCCAGCCTCCTCACCTACTCAGGGAGGCATAACCTCTTAGGAGTATCTGGGCAAGGCGGGTCCGCTGGCTGCCAGACAGTACTCTTGAGAAGAGTTCAGCCTTCTCAAAGCAATTGGGAGTGTGTACATAATGGCCCAGTAGAGAGACTCTGGGTCCGCACCTACTCTACTTCCTCCTATGCTACTTCTTTTGCTTTCTTCCTCCCCGCCACCTCCCTAGTCCTTATCACATTTACATATTATGTTTGTTAATTATGCATCACATTTTATCTCTATTAACGGTCTCTTCCCACTAGCCTATAACCTCCACAGGGTCAAAGATCTTTGTCTTGCTTGTTGATGTCCCCCAACCTTCTAGCATAGGGCATAGCACATAGTAAGTGCCGGATAAATATTTGTCTGATGAAATCTACCTTAGCTCATTGTATAGAGGTTTTCCATGTTTCTCTGTGTTCTGCTTCTCTTAAATCTACTCATCTGAAAAGAACTAGCTGCAGTGCTGTTCCCCTTTCCTTCACTTTCAGAGCATTTTATGTCTCTTGTACCTGCAGGTACCCATATCTGTCAGGAAACCGAGGTGCTACACTGACCACATAGCTCACTTTCAGGGGATGAACACCCCGCTGTGGGTCTACAGAGATCGATGACGTAGGCCTCTGCTTTTCAGACCTAGAAATGACATTTTGTTCAGGTTGATGGACTCAGAGATGCTAATTCAGACCAGAAAAATTTGTATAAGCTATATCATATGTCAACCCCAGGGCTAACTTGTTAACGTATAATAGGTATACTTTCTCCTGAATGAGGTAGTCCTATCTCTCATCCAGAGTTTGTGCAAAGCCAGGTGAATCTGCCCGGCACATTAGTTAGGATCAGGTTTGGCTATGAGTGACCTAACATGAAGGCTACACAAGATGCTTTCTTTTCTCTCCCACAGAAAAAGAGGGAAGAGAGGTCGTCCCAAGACAGGTCATTCAGGGTTGGACCAGATGTTCTGCCCCACGAAGTCCTGGGACTCCAGCTGTTTTAACACATCCCCTCACAACTCCTGGGTGTGGCCGCATTTTCCTGGTGTAAGAGGTGATTGGTCCATACCTGGCCCAGGCATCATGATGGAGAAGAGGAAGAGAAGAGAGGACACAAACAGCATGCATGGCTTTACATTAAGGAAGGAGCCGGAAGCTGTTACATGGAAATTCTCACTCACATCCTGATGACCATCACTTAGCCACATGGTCCCATGGGCCTGCACAGACATCAGCTGAGAAAATGTCACCTTTATTCTAGATGACCATGGAAGAAGCAAAAAACAAAAACAACAACAACAACAAAAAAAAAAACACTGTAACTGTGCAGGAAGAGGAGAATGGATATTTAGGAACAATTAGCAGTTTCTTCTAAAACGTGTGTTCATGAGAGCAAAGCACTGGAAGGAGCGTGGACTGCCTCACCCAGGTCTCAGTGAAGGAGAAAGAAATACACCCCTCCCTTTCAGTGCCCTAAACAACAACCTCACCGTCCCTCCTCTACTCCATTCCGGGAAACACTGCACATGTTTATTTTCTTAAGGCCTTTCTTTCTACATTCCTTGCAGATAGCACCCTCTTCAACTAATCTCTTTGCCAGGATGCACACAAGTACCATAGAATAGATTTCAACCAGAGTCGGAGGGGACATCGGGGCAGTCATAGAGAACCCCCCACTTAGAAGGGTCTACAGTTGGTGTGGAATGTTCTGCCATCAGCATCTTGAAATTCTTAAGAATGTTAATTGAGTTTTTTGTGTGTTTGTTCTTATTGGTTGTTTTTTTTTTTTTCCTTAAGATTTATTTGTTTGAGGGAGAGAATGAGAGAGAGAGCACAAGTGAGGAGCATTGGGAGAAGCAGACTCCCCGCTGAGCAGGGAGCCCGATGTGGAGCACGAGATCCCGGGACCTTGAGATTGTGACCTGAGCCGAAGGCAGACGCTTCACCGGCTAAGCCACCCAGGTGCCCCAGTAATGTTAATTTGTGTTTTGTCATTGAAGCCCATTGGGACACTGGAACTTGTCCCTGGCCTTGAAGCCTCCCTTCACAGACAGTCCCTCCCCCTGCTGCCTCCAGGAAATGGATTCCACCTGGCCTCCCCTTTCCTGCTTCTGACCAGTGACCACTGCCACACCCAGGGTCCCAGCCAGCTTTCCCCTCCAGGCCCTCACCCAGCCTCTCACTCAACCTCACCCAGGTACCAAGCCTGTCCCAGTGTAGCAGCAGCAATCCTTTCATGACCACCTGTCGTCATGCTTAGAGTGGCCGGCCCATGGGACCTGGTCGGAGCCACATGCATCCATCAGGTGGCCAGTGGGACCAGGCACCTGGTAGGCAGGGGGACGTGTGCTCACACACTGAGTCATGGGGCAGGACCCTGGGTGTCTGTGAGGAGTATTGTCACGCAGCTGGTTACCCCTGAGCCCCAGGAACATGACACTGAAATAAAGACGGGTCAAGAGAGAGAACATGAAAGAAAGAAACATGTTCCACATTTCAGCACTTAGTACAAAGTGAGGGCACATTTTCTCCTGATTTTTGAACAAGAAGTCCTGCCTTTTCATTTTGCACCGGGCCAGGCAAATGATGTAGCTGGCTGTGGTTTCACAGTCTTGTGTTACCTTACGTTCCAAGTTCCAATCAGGGCTTGTTCAGATCATTCCCAATCTGGTGTTCCCCAGGTCACCTCCCGGAGTTTCATATAAACTCTTTCAAACTTTTACAGTCTCTTGGCTTGTTTCCATATTTGAGGAATGGGGGCCATTCTATTTCCTTCCTGTACATTCAGAAAATAACTTCTCCGTCACCCGCAGGCACCTATCTTGTGTGCTAATCATTCACGCACGTGCCTGCGAATCTTCCTGGCACCTGACCAGAAACTAACTTCACACAAAGTAACAAACGCGGTTCAATATTTAATGCCTGAATCAATCAAGAAAGCCTGAAAGTGTGTGTGTGTGTGTGTGTGTTTGTGGGGATTTTTGTTTGTTTGTCCATTTTTTGCCTGAACCAGGCAGGAACTGGTTTCGGAATTGTCTTTCTGCGATTCCCACGGTGATGCCAGAAGTAGGACAACGCCTGAGGAGTTCCATTCAGGGGCCCCAGAGTGGCTCTTTGTCATCACCTGCACGCTATGCCCTTCCATCTCTCACCAGCTTCCAATCAGTGGGCACCCCGTGGGAACAAACAGCAAACCCAAGAGACTGGGCACTGTCTCTCCTTGAGAAAGAGAGCCCTTGTTTATTCACCGGGGCACTTTGGTTTTGCATTCAGAGACAAAGCAGCAGGCAGGGGCTTGTTGGGAGAATAATAAGAGCTGCCAGAAGTACGGGGTGGGGGATTCTTTCTGTTGTCACTCGCAGCCCATCCCCAGTCTGAAGCATCTTTGGCCTCCTAATTGTCGCCCTCCCCTTTCTGTGTCTGCCTTGCACACACGGATCACTCCCAGACAGCTTTACAAATTGGCTCTGGAAATGTTAGGCAGTAAAAATTCCATTGAGTCTGAAAAAGACACACTTCTCCTCCCCATGTTTATTAATCAGCTGCCATTTTCTGCCCCTTCCTCGTTCACCTTATTATGTTTCACGCTGCCCTGGGCGATACTGGGAAGGAGGCAAAGTTCATCTTCGTCCTTTGCCCTGTACATCCCAGTTCTGTAAGTTCTTCCCTTATTCCAGAAGCCTCCTCCTGTTGTCCATCTCAGGGGTCTCTGTTCTCCTGAGATCCTATCAGATTTATATCCTCATTCGAACAACGGTATGATTGACATAGTGTATCATTCTTCCTGGGAGCTTCTGCATTTTAAAATACCTTGCCTAGAGAGGGCAATACACAAAGGAATAAAATCTCCAGTTGTATAATTTTAGATCCTACAGAAGGTGGACGAGTATGGTGTTTCAGTGCAAAGGGATTCCTCAGAAGCCTTCAAATCATACTCAGAAGAAGCTGTTCATTGTAGATCTTGGAATTATTAGCCCCTTGGAATTATTAACAATTCTCCTCCTCTTTATTTTTTATTTGTATTTTTTTAAAAGATTTTATTTATTTATTTGAGAGAGAGAGATCGCAAGTAAGCAGAGAGGCAGGCAGAGAGAGACAGGGAAGCAGGCTCCCCACTGAGCAGAGAGCCCGATGCAGGGCTCGATCCCAAGACCCTGAGACCATGATCTGAGCTGAAGGCAGAGGCTTTAACCCACTGAGCCACCCAGGCGCCCAACAATTTTCTTCCTCTTGCCACTGAACTAAGAGAGCTTTATTTCTTTCTGGCAAACATCAAACTTCCACTACCAATGCAAATGGAAAGTTAATAGGAGTAATACTCGGGCTATTTTAAGTAGGCCTCTGGTTTTCTAGATTCTTGCTTTGTGAACTTTTGCTTATTTTTGACAGCTTCTCAAAAGAAAGGTAAAGCCTACAAGGACCGATGGATTTGAAGTTTCCCCTTTGCTCCCTGTAAGTTAGCAGGAAAATCTGACCATTCTTTTGCAGTAATTGTCCCTTGGCTCCCACGTCTTACAAAATACAATCATAACACAGCATGGAGCACCAGACTTTCCCACCTGCCAAGCCTCCTTTTCTGCTAACCATTCTTTCCTTCCCTCCCTGTGGTCTCCTTTCTGGAAGACCCACACATACACTAGTCCTGCAGTGACACTCAAATGCTCGAGAGACCCTCTTATATACCGTTAACCTGTGGTCTCAGCAGCCCATATGTCCATTATAGCATGAATATATCATATTGTAGTTGTTCACTCTTCTGTCTAATGACTAACAAGACTGAGTTCCTTGGGTTTTTTATGCTTCCATATTCCCAGTACCTAGCACAGAGTCTGGCACAGAATGGGTATTAAAAATTTAGTAGGTGTTGAAATTTGATCACTTATTGAATAAATGAACTTAAAACTGTTTAGAACTGTTTGGGAATACCACATGCCCATCTTCATCTTATAAATGCAATGTGAACTTCCTTTTTAGAGCTCTAGAACAGGGGTCAGCACACTGCAGCCTGTGGGCCAAATCGGCCCACCACCTGTTTTTATAAATAAAGTTTTATTGGAACACAGCCACACCCATTCATTCATGTATAGTATATGGCTGTTTTTGCACTACAATGGTAGAGTTATGAGGGAGATCTTATGGACCACAAAGCCTAAACTATTCACTGTCTGTACTACCTGACCCTTTAAAGACGAAGTTTCACAACCTCTGCCCTAAGGGAAAGGAGCGAAAGAGAATACGAGAGTTGTATATGAAATGGAGGAAGGGAAGAGGGATTTGGCAGGGGTGGGGGGGGGAGGCAGGCAGGAGGGCAGGGGGAGAACAAGCAATAAAGTGTGCTTATATCCTTCAATTCACAGTGCTGGGAAGAGAGGTCCAATTTTCAAACACCCTCGCAGAGTAGAAGCACAGGACTCCTGAGCAAAGACAGGAAAAGTGAGAACAAATTCTCCACAGGAGACTGGAACACAAGGGCATTGTTGTCAACTGTTTACCAAGGCAGAGAAAGGGCAAAGCTGATCCCAAGAAGTTAGTAAAAGCACTAATGCCTAATAATGACTGCAGCAGAGAGCATTTCAGGTGCCCCATTAAAAAGAGTGCTTTGTCCTAATAAACACCAGAATAAGAGTCTGTTCTCAGGGCCCCCTTCCTGTACTTTATTCTTAATGAGCCTTCTAATGAGTGCACAGTATTTATTTCCTTGAGAGACTCATCACTCCCCATCTCAGCCTGTTATTTAAATATATGGCATGGTGTGAAAAGCCGGGGGAAAAGGTCTAAGGAGTGTTCTCGATGCTTTTTCCAATGGCCTACATCACCTGTTCAGGACAGAGGAGAGGGTATGAACTCGAGTCATAAAGTAATGGGTCCCTATACTTTTAACAAGGCAAAAATGACTAACACTGAGAATTCTGCAAAACTCAGGGTTGTTTGGTAGATAGATTTATAAAAGGAAGGGAAGGGAAGAAAAGAAAAAAGAGAAGAAAAGAAAAATGAAATAAGTCAAGCAGAGAAAGTAAATTATCATATGGTTTCACTTACTTGTGGAGGATAAGGAATAACACAGAGGACATTGGGCGAAGGAGAGGAGAAGGGAGTTGGGGGAAATCGGAGGGGGAGACGAACCATGAACCATGAGAGACTGTGGACTCTGAGAAACAAACTGAGGGGTTTTGGAGGGGAGGGGGTGGGGTGATGCATGAGCCTGGTGGTGGGTATTAAGGAGGGCATGAATTGCATGGAACACTGGGTGTGGTGCATAAACAACAAATCTTGGAATACTGAAAAAATAAAATAAAATTTAAAAAGAAAGGAAAGAAAAGAAAAGAAAAAAGAAAAGAAAAGAAAAGTGTTTAGAGAATAATGGCTTTCTTGCTCTATTACTTAACTCTGAAAAAGACAACAGCTCTTTGCCCCTCAAAACAGAAAGAATCTGGAGTTGGTGGGTTTACCTTTGAATTCAGGATTTGCTTATTTAATTTTATTTCACTTTTGTAACATTTTCTCTTTTTATTATTCAAAAAATAAAAACTGCCACAGGAAGAAGGGAGTTACTCAGAACTCCTAAGTTTTGAGTCATCCTGAGTTATCAGTTTCCAGATAGATAAGATTTACTCTTGTTTTTTTATGGCAAACTATTAAAAAAAATTCTTCCCATAATCATAATACCATTATCTTAGCTGCTTAAAGACACAAAGAGAAAGGAAAGAACAAAAAAAGGAAACAGTAATTCTTTAATATCACTTAATATCATCAAATACCAACATAGTGTTTTAAATTTCCCCAATTGTCTCCTAATTGTTAGTTAGAATCAATGTGTGTCTTAGTCTTTCTCAACTGATAGGTTATCCATAATCCTATTTTATCCTTTGCAATTTATTTGTTTAAAAAAAAACTGAGTGTTTATCCAGTAGTTTCCAACATTCAGACTTTTGCCAATGTTACCTGTGTGGCATCCATTAATATGCTATCCTGTATTTTCTGTAGTCACACCTAGAAGCTCATGATGTTAAAAAGAGTGTCATTATTTAAAGGTACATTCTGATTCAATTTAATGTTTGATATTTGCATCAAATGAGTATAGTAAGGGGTAGGAAGACAGAGGGAAGGGCTATATGTGAGACAATATTAGGTACATGGATCATTGTTGAAGCTGGTGGGTAGGTACAGTATTTCATTTTTCTACTTTACTATATGTTCAAAACTTCATATAATTAAAAAGTTAAATATATATTTTAATAGTTTTGATGAAAAATGTATAACACATCTCATACTTTCTATCTTTCCTAAACATTTGATCTTTTCTTGATAACACTTGGCTCTCAACTCTAAACAGCACAGTATGATGCAGTGAATCTCTCAATAATCGAGAACCGTCTCATTATTGTTCAGTATATGGAAGAGACTGTCCTATTTTCCTGGGTTTCACTTGAAATCCAGGCTTCTACACATTGAAGATAATTTCTCATGTCTACATTTTTGACAAGTTAAGAACAAAAATACTAAACCACCAATCTAGAAAAGGATTTCTCAAGTAGGGACCACAATTCCTAAGAGGGCTATGAGATTTGTATGAAAATCCACTAAAACAGGATCTTCTTCCTCTAGCCCCAACTTCACACTGGAGATTGGCAACATGATAAATGTGGGGCCAGTGAAAAAGTAGCAGAAAAAAGTCCAAGACTTACTGGTTGGCAGGAATTGAGTTACAGTTGAGCTTTCTATCTCAGTCCATGACTGAGATGAATTAGGATCAGAATTGTCGAGGCATAGACTCTTCCCACTCTAATTTAGATTTAGAAAAGAGGGAAAGATCAGAGTTGGAGCAAAAAATAGGGTTTATGTTGATTCAGGGGACAAAAGCTCACAATTCTAGCTACCTCTCCTTGAAGGAATCCATTAACAATGGTTCCAATAGAGTGGAACCTCTTTTTTTTTTAAGATTTTATTTATTTAGTTGACAGAGATCACAAGTAGGCAGAGAGGCAGGCAGAGAGAGAGGGAGGGAAGCAGGCTCCCTGCTGAGCAGACAGCCCGATGTGGGGCTTGATCCTAGGACCCTGAGATCATGACCTGAGCCAAAGGCAGAGGCTTAACCCAGTGAGCCACCCAGGTGCCCCTAGAGTGGAACCTCCCTATAAATAGGTCTGAGAGTTAGCCATTGTTTGCATTCAACCATGGCAGCTCTAAGAAAGTCCTGAGAACCCATTTGATGAGAGTCACATGATACCTGAGACCAGGCTAGGCGCACTTCCCAGAGACGGGTTCTTACATTCACTAGCTACTTCTCTAGGATGATACTTTTCCTGATTCTCTCCAGACTACCAAAGCCCACACAGCCTTCACTGAGACCTCACTGGGCCCCAGATCAATGCAGCTGGTGCTTCTACTGAAGGGATACTTGGTGTGCAGTATGTAGCTATGATATAGGCAGCCAACTAGACCTCCCATGATGAACAAGCATTCTGTGTTGAATCCCATACCCATTTATGGTGTAAGAGAGTGTGTCTTAAAATCAATCTTAGGGCCCCTGGGTGGCTCAGTTGGTTAAGTGACTGCCTTTGGCTCAGGTCACGATCCTGGAGTGCCAGGCGGGATCAAGTCCCACATCCGGCTCCCGGCTCCTCCAGGAGTCTGCTTCTCCCTCTGACCCTCCCCCTTCTCATGCTCTCTCTCAAATAAATAAATAAAATCTTTAAAAAAATCAATCTTAGTTCTTTCTAATAGAATCTTAGAACTTTCTTGTCTGGATTAATTTAGGATTGTTACTAAATGCCCGTGTTGCTCATACTTTTGTTTTTTATTTATTTTTTAAAAGATTTTTAAAAAAAATTTTTTTTTAATTTTTAAAGATTTTTAAAAAATTATTTTTTAAAAGATTTATTAATTTTAGAGAGAGAGCAAGTGGGAGGAGGGACAGAGGGAGAGAGAGAATCTCAAGCAGACTCGCTGCTGAGGACAGAGCCTAGTGAGGGGCTTGATTCCAGGACCCTGAGATCATGAGTTGAGCTGAAACCAAGAGTCAGATGCTTAACCAAATGAGCCACCCAGGAGCCCCACTCATACTTTTATTTTTAAATTCTGACTATAACATTATTTCTCTCTGTTATCAGCAAATCTTCTCAAGCTCACATAAAATTACTTAAGCCCTTATAAATATTACTGAAGTTACTGTGAAAAGGTATCACTAACTCAATTTGCAACAGGACAATATTTTGCTTTCTTCCATCATTTCTTTTTCAGCTCAGGCCTGTCTTTTGGAGAGTCTGGAATAATTTGTGTATCTAAGTTAACCTTTCACTTACAACTTCCTTAGGTTCATATCCTGCCTCCGTCTCCTTTGTCACTAGCAATGCCCCTGCTGACCAATGTTGGTACTAATTTTTACTTACTTTTCAAATGATTTGTGGAAACACACAAGCCATGAATCCTCTACAAGAGTACTAGCCAAGAGATCATTCTCTGGGGATGGGACATCCATTATAGTAGCCACCTGTCACATATGGCTATTGAGCACTTAAATACTTAAATGTAAGTGCGACTGAAGAAGTGACTTTTAAATTTAAATTTTAGTTGACTTTATTCTCTTATAATTAAGTTAAATTAAAATTTAAACATCCCCATGTGTCTAGTGGTTACAGTTTGGACCAGGTACTCTAGAATCTTCCACTCATCTCACAATTATTAAGACGTTATGTCAGTGTCGCTGTTACAACACCACCTAGCACTGTGTCTGAAACTGATTTTCTAGTGGCTAATAGTTGCTTGAATTTTGAGATTTTTATACACATGCACACACACAGACACACACAGAGCTGTGATATGAAATATTTAAATAAACAAATACACACACACACACACACACACACACACAACACAGGATCCTGGAGAAAGCACTGATTTTGACATCATTGGATGCCAGTTTTTATTAGTGAAATGACCTTGGATTATTTATGTAACCTTTACAAGCCTCAATTTCCCCTTCCAGAAAACAGGGAAGATAATATCTTCCAAAATTATTGTAAAAATTAAGCACATTAATTACATGGAATTAAACAGAATAAATGAATGAAGTGCCTAGCATTCTGGCTCCCATAAGGGGTAGATAGTCAACCAGAGCAGGCAATTATAGACTGAGATAAGACTTCACAAGGTCATGTAAAGTTAGTCAATTTAATGCCTTTACTGAAAGGTCTGGAAGGTAAGCAGAGAAGACTTAAATTTCAGGAAGGGAGCATTCAGGATATTTACTGTATTAATAGACTATAAGGAGAGGCTGTGAAAACTCTCATGAGGAATTTAAAATGGCATTAAAACCACCTTTCTTGGATAGATTTTGATCGGTTTCCTATAGGCATAGAAGGAGGCTTCTTTTTAAAATCAATCCTAAAAATGTAAGTCAAAAGTACCTGTGGAGTTACCCATATTGGGGAATTTTGTTTTTCTTGTATTGTTTGGAAAGTGGACCATATACAATTTTCCACATAAACATAAGAAAAAGGTACTTAGAAATCATACATGGGGTATGAGCTTAATCAATCAAGTCCATGGTGATAGAATTTCCCTACATGGGAAAAATCTCTTCTTAGCAAGAGATTGGGTAATTAAAAGGTGACTAGAAGAATGAATGATATTTTAGGCATGTTACACAGAATTGTCTACTCTGCATCCATGTGGATTTAAAAAGTAAAAAATTGGATATATAGACCTGGGGCTCTTTTGGAATAGAGACATAAATGTTCTAGTCATCAACATATTTGTTACACCTAGAAACCTGGGATTAAATTATTTTCTCTGCTGAGGAGAAGCTATGGCAAAAGAGAAGGCCTGAGCATAAGACATTGAACACTCTTACATATGGAAGTTGAGTAGAGGAAGAAAAGCCACCAAGGAGACTAAAAAAGAGAAGACACAGAGATGAGAGAAGGCTAGGAGAATGGATCTCCATGGGAGTCAAGAGAAGAATGTTTCAGAAAGGAGCAAATTGTTAGGAGTACAGAATGATTGATTTTCAAGAAATATGGAGCCTGAGCAGCACCCATTGCATTAAAACTATGGAGACCATTTGTGGTCCACACAACTTTCCATGGAGTAAGAGGTAGGTGGTGGATACCTCTTTGGAAGGGGTAAAAGGTAAATAAGAGAGAGCGGATCCAAAGTCAGAGGCCAAATGACACCCCACCTGTTTGTCATCCTTCAGAAACTTTTCTGCATCATTCTCCTTGGAGGCCTAAGGAACTAAAATCAGACTCAATCTTTTTGTCTTTAAAGAAACACATTTGCTACAGAAAAAGAGATGAGTGCAATGTGTTGCTTTTGCTGCTAACTATGATTGTTTAAAATATTTAAAAGAACAAGAACTTATTCTTTGGGGAACACAGAAAACTATTCCCAAGGGCAGTCTTTAAATTTCATGTTTTTAAGAATATATCTTGTTCCAAAATCAAGAAGCATGGTTCCACCCCAGCTTGAAAATATATGACTAGCAATAAACGGTGGGAACCCAGCAGGAAAAGGTAAGCTCACCCACAGTTTTCTGACAGAGCTTGCACTGAATGTGTCTTTCTATTAATTGCATATTCCAAAAATGGGGTAATTTCAAAGCATTTATAAGCATTTCAAGAATTTTCCAAGTTTATAGACATCATTGGAATCAATCCTCATAAGAATAGTTTTATCTTTAGCCTCATGATACCACTCAATTCTTTCTAAAAGAATCCATAGTGAAATTGAGCAAGAAAATAGAAAAAACACCAATTAGTTCAATCCCATTAATTTTTACAACAAATCATCAACGGTCATGTCAGTTGCGAATTTCCTGGTCAATTCTTTCTCAAGCCACAAGCCAACCACTGACTCCATGATAAATTGTGCATTGTTAACTCAAATTTATTGAAAAAAAAAAAGCATATATAATAAAATGCTCCCATTTGAAGTGTATACATCTGTTTCAACAAATATATATGTCTAAGTAACAAAAACTAATCAAAATATAAAATATAGAACATTTCCATCACCCCCAAAACTCCCCTTTTGCCCGTTCCCAACTACCTTGACCTTACATAAGCAAACCCATCATAGTAAATTTACTCTTTATTCTAGAATTTTCTACAAATGGAATCTGTGTCTGAATTCTTTCACTCTGCGTTTATGGTTGTTATTATTTTTGCTGTGTTTTTAGAATTATCTATGTTCCTGGGTATATTTTTATTTTTATTAAATTAACTTTATTATTAATATTTATTAATACAATTATCTGTATTTTTATCACACATACAAATTTTACTATAAAATAATATGTATCTTTGTATTATAAACAAAATAAAATTTGTTTATCCATTTACCTGTTGATGGATATTGAGTTATACCTACCTTTCGGTTATTATAAATAAAACCGCTCTGAACATTCATGTAAAAGTCTTAGTGTAGACACACGTGTTCATTTCTTTTGAGTTAATACTTAGGAATAGAATTACCAGGTGATATGGTATGTGTATCCCTAGGTTTAAAAGAAATTGCCAAATTTTTCAAAAGCAGTTATAAAGTTTTTCATTCCCACAAACAAGATATGAAAGTTCCAGTTGCTCTTGTCTTCCCCAGTACTTGATATTACATGTCTTTCTAATTTTTAACCTTTCTAGTGGATGTGCAGGATAACACATCATGGTTTAAATTTGAAAGGGGAACCCTCTTACACTGTTGGTGGGAACGCAAGCTGGTACAGCCACTTTGGAAAACTGTGGAGATACCTTAAGAAATTAAAAATAGAGCTACCTTGTGACCCTGCAATTGCACTACTGGATATTTACTCCAAAGATACAGATGTAGTGAAAAGAAGGGCCATCTGTACCCCAATATTTATAGCAGCAATGGCCACAGTCACCAAACTGTGGAAAGAACCAAGATGCCCTTCAATGGACAGACAGATAAAGAAGATATGGTCCATATATGCTAGGAGTATTATGCCTCCATCAGAAAGGATGAATATCCAACTTTTGTATCAACATGGGCGGGACTGGAAGAGATTATGCTGAGTGACATAAGTCAAGCAGAGAGAGTCAATTATCATATGGTTTCATTTACTTGTGGAGCATAAGGAATAACACGGAGGACATGGGGAGATGAAGAAGAGAAGTGAGTTGGGGGAAATGAGAAGGAGACAAACCATAAGAGACTGTGGACTCTGAGAAACTGAGGGTTTTGGAGGGGAGGGAGTGGGGGGTTGGGTGAGCCTAGTGGTAGGTATTATGGAGGGCACATAATACATGGAGAATTTGGTGTGGTGCATAAACAGTGAATTTTGGAACACTGAAAAAAATTAAACTAAATTTTTAAAAATGATCTAAAAAAACTTGCATTTCCCTGGTGACTCACGTACATTATTCCATTTGTTTAGGTCTAAACATCACTCAGCAACTTTTTGTATTTTTCAGTATGTGGTCTTGCACATAAGTATTCTAAATTTATTCCTAAAAATCTTATTCTTAGTGCTATTATAATGGTAGCATATTTTCAAATTTTATTATTTATTTCTTGCCATTATGTAAAACACAATTGATTTTTAGGACTTATTAAGGAAACATTTGAGCATTTGACAGTGAACACTGTCTAGCATTACCAATTTTGCCAATAAATTCTTTATATATTTAACACATAGCTCTCCATATTCATCCCTCTACCCATTCAATCCATTTACTTTTTTAAAAAACTTATTTATTTTTATTTCTTTTCAGCATAACAGTATTCATTGTTTTTGCACCACACCCAGTGCTCCATGCAATACGTGCCCTCCCTAATACCCACCAGCAGGCTCCCCTAACCTCCCACTCCCCGCCCCTTCAAAACCCCTCAGGTTGTTTTTCAGAGTCCACAGTCTCTCATGGTTCACCTCCCCTTCCAATTTCCCTCAACTCCCTTCTCCTCTCCATCTCCCCATGTCCTCCATGTTATTTGTTATGCTCCACAAATAAGTGAAATCATATGATAATTGACTCTCTCTGCTTGACTTATTTCACTCAGCATAATCTCTTCCAGTCCCGTTCATGTTGCTACAAAAGTTGGGTATTCATCCTTTCTGATGGAGGTATAATACTCCATAGTGTATATGGACCACATCTTCTTTATCCATTCGTCCATTGAAGGGCATCTTGGTTCTTTCCGAGTTTGGCGACCGTGGCCATTGCTGCTATAAACATTGGAGTACAGATGGCCCTTCTTTTCACCACATCTGTATCCTTGGGGTAAATACCCAGTAGCACAATTGCAGGGTCATAGGGAAGCTCTATTTTTAACTTCTTGAGGAATCTCCACCCTGTTCTCCAGAGTGGCTGCACCAACTTGCATTCCCACCAACAGTGTAAGAGGGTTCCCCTTTCTCCACATCCTCTCCAACACACGTTGTTTCTTGTCTTGCTGATTTTGGCCATTCTAACTGGTGTGAGGTGGTATCTCAATGTGGTTTTAATTTGAATCTCCCTGATGGCTAGTGATGATGAACATTTTTTCATGTGTCTGATAGCCATTTGTATGTCTTCATTGGAGAAGTGTCTATTCATATCTTCTGCCCATTTTTTGATGTGATTATCTGTTTTGCATGTGTTGAGT